>BBXU01001057.1:0-12501 GCA_001598975.1 Parachlorella kessleri | reverse complement strand
CCCCGCCGCCACCACCACCACCACCACACCACGCACACCTCCACAGAAGTTCACAGACTCCAAAGTGGTTCCTAAGGCCGAGTGCTAGCTGCTGCTTCCAGTTTTGGACTCACCCAGCGTGGCCAGCGCGCCTCCCAGCGAGTGCCCCACGCAGACCACCCGGTCCACGCTCCCCCCCTCCTGCTTCACCAGGCTGTCCAGCATCAGCTTGATGTTAGATTCCTCTGAGTGGGAGAGCAGCATGCTCTCGAGCTGGACAAGGAACCCCAGGTGGACTTCCACGCCCGGAGCTGCAGCACCACAGCAGCGCTGCCAGCAGACCATTAGAGAGCTCTCAAAGCACGACAAAAAACAAAAAACAGCACCACAACAGAGTCACTACTACTGACTGCACATCAATGATAGCATTGCTCGGTAGCTTTGCTAGGAGGCAATAGCAGCCTGAACAAGGACGTACCGTTCAGCCAGGGCTGCAAGAGCTTTACGGGGAACTGCGCAATCTGGAAGTCGAGCAGCCAGTCCTGGATGGAGTCGCTGCCGCGGAAGGCCAGCAGGGCGGTGCCGTCCTTGAACGCCACGTAGCACTGTACACGGCCAAAAGCCCAAGCTCGGGTGCACTAGATAGTCTAACACATGCAAAAGAAGAGCCCCAAGCTGTGAATAACTCTGCTGAAGGCATTAAGGTCTTCGTCGGATTCTACATACCCAGCGGCCGGCGTTGGGTAGGCCCCTCCCCAGCCCTGCCCTTCCAGGCCTCTCAAACAGTCACAGCTCACAGCCCAGCACGAACGCTGCAAGGCTTGCACTATTATACATCCGCCTGTGCCCTCGGCTTGGCCCAGCCCTTACAGGCCTCTCAAACACTCTGCTCCCTTTTCCCAGTCTGCTCCCACACCCACCTGGGCATGGAGGAGTTCAACCTCGACAAGCTTGGCCTGAACGCCTGTCAGGTCCCTGAAGTCCTGCTCATCAGAGTAGGCCGCGTCGGCAAGCAGCGCTGCAGGCAGCAGGTAGGCAACCGCCAGTCCCTGCACCACAGCAACTCTGACAAGCCATGCCTTGCTACTTGCCTGCGTCAGGACCGGGAGGAAAGCTCCGAAAGCAGAGCTCCGTGTCCACCTTCTTGACGAGACGAAAACAGGGCCAGCCAGGGAGGGTTGCTCCCACGCAGCATCCTCGCAGGGTGCTGAGGTCAGCCACATAACCCATACACACGTAGCCCAGTTGCAGACATCCTTCAGGGCATAGCCGCGCTTCCCTGCGACACCTGCAGTAGCCATGTCTACCGCGTAACAGGAGGCAGCAAGGTCGAGGTGCACCACCTTGAGGTAACCCTCCAGGGACTTCTCGCTGTTCTCTGGCAGCTCCACAGCGTCAATGTTGACCTTGCTGGGCTTCTGGTGGCTGCGGGTGAAAAAACGGAAAGGGAAGGCCAGGATGGTGTTGAGCACCTGCACAACCGACAGCAAGCACAGGGACAAGCAAGTGAGAAGGGCCGGAACGGAAAGGCCAGGATGGTGTTGAGCATCTGTGGAGTGGGAACCAACACCCTCCCTGGTGTGCAGCCTTGCCAGCGCAGCAGTAGTAGCAATCTCTTTGTGTTCCTACCTCCTGGCCATGTGGGTCCAAGGAGCAAGCACCCACAAGCACCCACGGTCACCACTCTCCACCCCACCCCCTCTGGCAGCCGCTGCTCACGTGCATTGCCCATTTCAAATTGGTCCACGTCAGGCCCAGCTGTGCCTTGGAGACTGCCCGCATCTCTGATTCCCCCTCCGCCGTCCTCCTTGCTCCCGTAAACGGGTCCATGCTCAGCTTCTTGCGGGTTCTGCGCGGTCTGAACAGGACCCCTGCACCAGGACTTGCACGGGCATGAGACCCTTGCTCATCAACAGGCTGGAAGATGAGGATACCTGTACCAAGGGAAATACCACATGCCATGGAGATGGTGGGCAACCCACTCACATCAACCAGGGGCGCAATCTAGCTGCCCAAGGGCAGGATGCCCACCCTTCCCAAATTGCCACACACCCGTACAACTTACTGTAGTGGGGGAACTGGCCCCCGCGTTTGCCACAGGCAAGGGAGTTGCAGGTGGCACAAATGTGCCGTTTGCCAAAACCACATCATGAGAGTAGTGCTAAGCACTACTCTAAGCAGACTCACGATGCATGTTCTCGGCATCCAGGAAATGCACAATGTTCTTGGGGCCTCGCACCGTTGTCGCCAGCTCCACTGGCGGGGCCTCGAGGAGGCCCCCATCCGCCTCGCCATTCCTGGGACGGAGGGCCCAGGCAAAGGGCTATGAAGCCCCGAATGCAGGTGGGAGCTGTGTTGATAGGAGCAGGTGGGCACCCTGCGGTAATCGTGTGTGCTGAGCAGTCCGCTGCATGCAGCAGAGCAGGTAAGGTGCGGCCCTCCTCGTCTTCTGGTGTAACACCCATGCTAACACAACCCTCACCCGGTCTCCAGGAAGCCTGGGAGCTCCACACCCTTCCCCATATAGCGCACAGTGGTGACAGACACATGAGGCTGTTCACTGGGCTCCTGGCCTGCCTCGGTAGCATTATAGCCATAGGCCAGCCAGCCCAAGAGATCCACAAAGTCCGTGTTGCCAATCCTGCAAATACCAATCATTTTCACAAGAACGGTGCGACGTGACCTCGCAGACATGAGCCGTGCTCATCTGCAGCCAGGAGCAAGGACGAGCATGAGCTAGGTCATGCTGCAAGCCTTGCAGAGCCCAAGGCCGCGGTCAGCAAGCAGACAGGTGCATCGCAAAGCCATGGCTGCAGGTGCAGCTGTAGCACACAAACAAATCTCATCATCCTCAGGCTCTTCCTTCTCACTTGGGGGCGTTGAAGCTGATGTAGCGAACATCTGCTTGTGGCCAGCATAGCTTGGCCCAGGGGGCAGCTACGCAGGCAAGCGCCCCGCCCACCTCGCGACCTGTCAGGACGATGTGGCGTATCTGGTGCCCTGCAGGATGGGTGGTGATAAAGCCAAACCCCGGGTGCTGCCAGGCACTGCTTCGAGCTTATGCCTCAAGACCCAGCTCAGACTGGCAGCAATATCATCACACTTGCATCGCAACCGTGCGGCCAAGAAGGCATCAACCTGTAGCCATATATCTTCTATTCACGCTATGAAACTGCCACTCGACAGCAACCTTTTAAAATTTTGCCTCACCCGCCATTAAGGTGTCATTAACCTACCATGCACCAACTATAAAGGCTGGTGCTCGCACCTGACAGATCATCCACGGCGGTTTTCACGTCCGCATGAACCCGCTCGAATTCCAAAGCGACATGCTTTGAAACAAGAATGTTGGTATCCCAGCTGCGCTCATGGATGTAGAAAGGCTCCACAGTCTCTAGATCCAGGACGGATGGTCTGTTGTTGACCTGTATCACCCAGGAGGTGAGTGCGTCAGTAGATTCGTGCTTGATGGGAGCCAGCAGTGTAAGAAGGTGCGCATATGTGGTGTCACTGCAGTCAGGTTCGTCAGACTAGACGAGCAGACAAAGCACAACGTACAATGCCGCCAACGCCAACCTACCAGCGCCTGGAGCTCGCTCGAGGCTAGGAATGCCACGATAATGGTCTTGCTGCCTGACAGCCATGAAATTTGGGCCTTCTCGGATCCAACAGCGCCTGCAGTCTTATGTGGGATAGGTCTTCACTCCTCTGTAGAAGTGCTTGCCAGGTCAGTTGCATGAGCAGCACTATGAGGTTCATTTGGTCCCTTACAACAACCACGTAGCCTCCCCAGACTTATAAAACTGCCAACCCTCGAAATCAGACGGGCTCGCACCTGCTGCGCTGGGTGCCACCTCCCTTGCCGACGAGACGCCGTTCGCCTTACATGTTGACTTTTGCTCCACAGCGTTGGCAAAGGCTTCTGCCCTCATGATCTTTGCTTGGATTGGGTTTGTGTTCAGCTGCTGCTCATCAAGGTTAACCTGTAACGGCGCCATGATCGATTAGGTGATATTGTAACCAATAAGGATATGTCTCTTCACTGCTAACACATCAGCTCCCCAGGGTGGCTCCTTTTACGATGCTGACAGGAGCACCTGGCGATGGTACTGCTTCATGCCAGCTCATCAAGCCCAGGCTGGCGTGGCACTGCCGCGTCGCAAAGGCTTGCGTCATGAGAGCCAAAATAGGTGTCTCTGGATAGGACAACCGCTTGCTGCATACAGGGTTTGTCAGGGACGGGCAGAGCGTTCTTGACGTATTATTCCATCAGCCGGCGCCGAGAGGATAGGGGGGTTCTGTGCAGAACAGAGGCATACCACGTGTGTGTGTGTTCTACTTGACACCCATGGTGCCTGGCGCATATGCGTGCAAATCTTCCAACCGGGTATGGCGCTTCGGCGCGCTGTACGGTATTATTACGCAAGAACGGCCTGCTTCAACATCCAGCGCACCGTTAGCATGTACATGGCAATATAATACAAATACTGATATTCATTCAGCTTCCTGCTGCACTGGTGCACAACTAGATCTTTGGGTTAGAACTGGTTGAGCTGGTTAGCCTTGCAAAGTTAAAGCACTCCAGCTCCGTGCACCGTCCAATGCCCGATCAGCTTAGCCAGCCTGACGCCAGTGGCAGATAGCGGTAGGGAGGTGACGCACCCAGTCCACCAGTGGCGCTGGATAACACAGCGGCCGGCCCAGGCTCCCCAGAAGCTAGCAGATCGGCAGGGAGGTGACCAGGGAGCAAGATGGCCACCGAGATCACAGCGCGTCCAAAGTGGCAGCTCTGCACATGTGACTGCTTGCAGCTATGCTGGCCCCTTCTGACGTACAGCTTTACGCAATTGCCAACAGCCAGCCAGGGCCAGCTATGTGTCTGTCAGCCCCCTGACCACACGCCCTAAGGTGCACGCGGCGAGCTGCATGCGCAGCTGCCCTTCTCGCTACCTGTAGGTTGCAGGGTTACATCCCCTGGCTTCTCTTCAACCTAACAAATTGGATGATCAGCTGGCACCCGCCACACTGCTGTCTGACCCCTTCCTGTCACTTGCATTTCATCTTACATCGGATGAACTGGAGTCAACAGCCTGTAGATAACCACTAACAGGATAGTGCACATACGTATCCCAAGAAGGGCTGCATTGCACGTGAAGGCGAAGCACCTTGAAAGCAGTCAGAACAGAAGAGGTCACTGGCAGTAGCCTTTACAACCTTCAATGCAAGCAAAGTGTCTTTGGCACCGAACACTCCAACTTTGCAAGGGGAGCATCTGTCCAAGCGGCGACAGGCGGACTCCTACGAATTTTACGCATGTACGAGAGCAAAAGCAGGGAACACAGAACTACGCTAACATAGTACAGTGGTGCCAGCGCGCATGGACGCTAGCAATTGGACAAAAAACAGGGCAAGCTAGCAAGTTACCAACTGTAGCAGGCAGGTATATGTCGACAACAAGTTCGTTCAGCTTTGACTTCATGGCTACACATACCATCTTCTTTACTGAACCAGCATGCATTGCAGGACATTCTTCACCAAGTGCATGTCAGCCATCCTGCAATCTTGCATCAGCGCTATCATATACTGGCATGCAGTGTGCTAAAAATACGCCAACAGCAAAATAGTACCCTGGCAACTACTACCAGGAGCAATGTAAGCATATCTAAAGCTGCCCGATTGGCAGTAAAGGCTAAGCAGGGTTGCATTCAAAGTAAATGGGGTTTCATTGTCAAGACAGCGGCTGGGGATGGACAGACAGACAGTAAGTCTATCGGCATGATCGCCAACATATCCAAGCCAAGAACTATTACAAGGTCATGCTACTGTCCCTGCCCAAGGGCCCCATCAACATATGTATCAAGCAGATCGCCCTCGACGACACATTGATTGCTGCCAAGGGGTATCCGACAACATCAGTGGTTGGTTGCCCCATTTAGGGGACTCACGGCAGCATGGTCAGGTGGCGGTACGCTGTTAGACTAGACTAGACTAGACTAGTAGTTGGTGGCTTACAGGCAGATGCCCATCCGCTGCAGTGCTCACCTTCGCTGCCCTATTCCTGCTTTTGGCACCCAAGCCGACCGCACTGGCTGGCGGCCGCACTTCCCTGAGTGACTCATGGGACAGCAGGTCCCACCCCGCACTCCTTGAACCAGCCTGGAGCAGCCAAGCCGCCCTCAGAACTCCACATTGGGCGGGTTTGCCGTGAGGCCATTGATGTAGCCCGTCATGAAGTGGTCAAAGCACACTTTGAGGCTGCACAGTGGCCACGCAAGACCTGACAGTCAGTGATTAGCAACACGCAATGTTGTGAAGACAGCAGAGGAGGCCCTCAGCCTGCACAAACCTAATGCACAAGTTCTATTTCTCTGGCGGACGCAGGACTCTTAACACCCCAGGACGGGCTGCCCTGAAAGCAGGAAAGACCGGCCTGATTCCAAGCACGAACAGCCTGCCCTTCAGAAGCAGGGATATATGCCTTTTCACTTGTGACATAGCGCATTTTTGAGTAGATTAGAGAATATTTGGGCTTACATCTGAGGTGCCACCCATTTGAAGAAGGGTATCCAGCTGGCTTCGTTTGGTGTGCCATGCACGCGGACGTGCGGCTCCACGTGCCTGCAAGCAACACCTTGACCAGGTCCTCCACCCCTGAGAGCAGCGGTTAACCTGCCCCAGAGCACAACAAAGGCAACACTGTTCTCCACCGTTTCACAACCTGTGCAGTCCCCAGCTGGCAAGGCATCTTGAGCACGGTGGGGAAGGGTTCCCTTGGCAGCCAGTCGCATCAGACTTGCCAGCACCACTCTTTTGCAACCAAGCAGCAAAGTGAACCCCACCTGTAACCGAGGCCGGGGGGCACGTAGGTGACGATGTCGTGGTTGTTGCGCCCCCTCATGCGCGTGCCTGCAGTGCAGCAAAATCAACCCAGGGAAGGCACACTTGCCCTTGCCTACTGCCGAACATGACACAGTTCTATCACCAGGGATGCTAAGTGTGTGCGTACTGCCGGGCCTGCCTCGGCCATCCTGCAGCGACAGTGCAGCTTAAGCTCACGTCCCAGCCCACACCCTTGCATGACGCAAGTCTAGGGTCTGAAGCCAGCTTAAGCCAGCTGGCGCCCGCCTTCCAGCAGCTGTATGCTCCTCGCGTCTTTGCCATGCCATGTCTCCAACACACGGACTGGCCCCACTGGGAGCCCTGAAACCGGTAGCATGGGGCCCAGGGCAAGGACGACTACGAGGCAGTCATCCTGATGTGGGGATCACGACCAGCAGCCTCGTCGCAAAGAGGCCCACCACACCGGCCTACTCAACCCCTCCTCGGTATTTTATATGAGGCTTGCCTGTCAGCTTCTCGATGTTGCTGACAAACAGGTCGTTGCCCACCAGGGGGGAGCCCATGGTGAACACACGCACGTCTGCCTCCGGGTACTGCAGGGCCGCCCACCCGCCACCTGCACACCGCCAACAACTCCACTGTCAACGGTTGCTCGTAGTACGTGCCCAGGTCCCAGCTATTGCAGCGCTGCCAACCCAGCACCTGCGGTACAGAACGGCACTGGGGCGGCGGGAGTAAGCAGCCCCTGATACGCACTCAATGGGTGGGTAGGCAGGCTGGACCATGCACGTGTGCCACCATCGTTTCCATCGTCGGCGCCCTCTGCAGTAGCAAGCTGCCTTTTTCACCACTTCCAGGGTGTTGGCGCACTGTGCAACTGACTCAGACGAGTCGCTGCTGCCTGCTCACCCAGTGTGGCCAAGGCGCCCCCCAGTGAGTGGCCCACCACCACCACGCGGTCCACCTTGGCTCCGGCCGTCAGCCTGTCCAGCATGAGCTTGATGTTCTGGTCCGCCCAGGGCCGGTTCAGCATGCTCTCCAGCTGGATGAGGAACCCCAGGTGGGCTGACACACCCTTGGCTGCAGCGGCAGGCAGGTGCAATGGCACGGTCGCAAGTGGCTGAGGCGGCAGTAAGCCACGGTCGCACGCAGCGTGCATTCAGCTGGACTAGTTAAAAAAAGCGGCTGGCAGGGCTCTCTGGTGCACCTACTGCCATAGCGCTCTCTCACATCGTCACTGCAATGCCAGAGCCGGAAGTCTGACTTCACAAGTCCCCAGCGGCTCCGACGTTACGCTTAGAGTGCAGCAGCATTTCAGTGCCGCGCCAAAAAAGGTATTGATAGCAGCTACACACGGGTGTCAACCCTCCTCCCTGCCTGGCCGCCTGCACTTCCCGCTTTACTTGCCATCAGTCCCCAACCACCTTTCAGTGAGGGCTGCACAGCATCAATAGGGATCTGCAGGATGCTGAAGTCGAGCAGCCAGTCCTGGATGGAGTCGCTACCGCGGAAGGCCAGCAGGGCGGTGCCGTCCTTGAACGCCACATAGCACTGCACGCACCACAAGAGGACAGAAGTTGGCCCTCAGTGAAATTCAACTTCGAGTGTATCTCAAATCTCACATAGTTCAGTGATTTCTGGACAGTTAAGAACTACAACTCAGCCGCCGCGTGGATTGGGGTAGAAGTCCGCACATCACATGTTGTAAGCTAACTATGATTATACAGCCACGGCTGTAGGTATGGCGCGCGGCCAGGCTTCCGCCCTGCCACTGCGTCAGGGAGAGCCATGCATACGCACGCAATGCCTGGACAGTGCCTCATACGCACCCCTTATTGAGCTCACAGACCTGAGCATTGAGGGTCTCAATCTCAATCAGTTCAGCGTTCATGATGCCTGTCAGGTTCCTGAAGTCCTGCTCTTCATTGTATGCCGCGGCAGCAAGCAGCGCTGCAGGCAGCAGGTAGGCCACAGCCAGGCCCTGCATTGGGGGTTGGGCAGGGCAAAACTGCACCAGTTCGGTTCCACTACCACCCGCCAGGCAGTCACTTTTGACTGGCAGAGACTGGAGGCTTGCTTGGAGGGGGTAGGCGACAGCCATAACTCACTCAAGGTCGTGGCTGCTCCCATGCTGCGCGCTGTTAAATCGCAACAAGGTAGCAGGGCCCATCAAGCCACACTTTGCATTCTAATCCCTGGGCCCTGATTCCCAAGCAGCAGCTTGACAGCTTCCCTGACAACCTGGCAGACAGAGTCTGGAAAGAGTGTATGTACCTTGAGGTAGTCGTCCAGGGACTTGTCGCTGCCAGGGGGCAGCTTCACGGTGTCAATGTCAACCACGCTGGGCTTCTGGTGGCTGCGGGTGAAGAACTGGAAAGGGAAGTCCAGGACGGTGTTCAACACCTACAGAAAACGACATCAAGGCGAGTAAGAAGGGCTAGGAATGACCACAGGGCGGCCGGCCGCAGCTGGGCGGGAGGAGGCGGGCCCCTGCGCGTGGAAAGGCAAGGCGGTAGCGAGCAGGCAGACGGACCAAGGTATCTGGACAAGGAGTGAATGGGCTCAGAGATGGTGAGAACTGAAGTGCTGGCGGCGGCCAGGGTACAGGACCACCGGCTTGCTGCAGGTAGTGGAACCCAGAGACAACAACGTCAAGGGCAGCAAGGAGCATGTGGCTTACGGCTGACAAACCCAGCCTTGAGGTCCCTTTCTCCAAACAGCCACACACGCTGCCTGCCTTGACCTGGCACTCCTGTGTAAACACTCCCCCTTAATGACTTGTCCAGGCCTAGGCCACGGCCCGCCGCTGCGTGCCTCACATGCATTCCCCATCTGACGTTGGTCCGCCCCAGGTCCAGGACCTCCTTGACATGCATTGCCCAGTTCAGGTTGGTCCACGACAAGCCCAGCTGCGTCTTGGAAACGGCCTGCATCTTCGCCTCCCCCTCCGCTGTCTTCCTCGCCCCCGTATATGGGTCCCTTTCGGCCTTGGTCCCGCTCGTGGCCGCCGTCCCGTTGCGGGTCTTCTTCAGGTGCGACAGGACAACTGCACCAGGCAGGGCCGGCAGGCAACGGCAACCGACTGGGCTCACCAAGGACATGCGGTAGTAGCAGGAGGTGACCGCAAGGGACGTCTTGCGGGATAACGGGCTGGCGAGCGGAGCCATTGAGTGAGCATGCTTCCCTAGCCTGCCAGGACGGCAAGCCGCAACACATTTGGGGATATGTCAGCCCACACCCTGCAACTATCAAACCCAGCTGGCCGGGCAGCTCTACTCACAGTCCACACGGCTGGGATCCAGCACATGCACAATGCCCTGGTCGTCCTTCAGCGTGGGCGCAACCTCCACACCCAGTGAGGCCTCGGCACCGCCGCCGCCGATAGGCACGCCGCCCTCGAGCGCAGCCTGGGCAACCCCATTCCTGAAGGGGAGGGAGCACAGCATACAAGTATCAAAACCCTGCACCGTTTTTGAACCATGTTTTCTGCCAGTGGCCTAGGATGGGAATGAGGGGAGCAGGGCAGCACCATGGCTGGCTGGGTTAGGAGGGCGTGCTGAGCACAGCACCCTTGCCCGCACTGCAAGGGTGTGCCGAACACAAATTCCCGCTGCCTGCCGTCCAAGGCCATATATTGCAGCGCCCCCGCTGTACTGTTCGTGCAGGCACCCCATAGCAGGAGGCTCTCTTACCCTGTTCCCGCCTTTCCACTCTTCCCCGGGTAGGCCACTGGGATGACAGGCACTTTCAGGGACACACCACTCTGCTGGCCTGTGCTGGTGGCATTGTAGCCATAGGCCAGCCAGCCAAAGAGCTTGACAAACTCGTCATTGCCAGTCCTGCACAACATGGGAGCACCCTCTTGTCTGCTCTAAAGGCCTAGAGGCCTAACCAGTGCAGGGCACGAGCCATGCTAACCTTCACAACCAACGGGAAGGAATGGCAGTCGCCTGCAACTGCAAAGCTAGCCAGGACTGCTATGAGGCTTGCCAAGTTGCGGAGGCCATCTTGCCAGATGTACTTACAACTGGATGCTTCTACACTGCCTACAATAGCAGGAGGGCCTCCATTTTCGAAATTGTCTGGCCACCTACTGGCATGTGTAACCCCAGCCATCATTAGTCATTCTGCCAACTCACCCTGGTGCATCAAAGCTGATGACGCGCACATCCGCAGAAGGGGTCAGCAGCTTGGCCCAGGGGGCGGCAACAGCTGCAAGCGCCCCGCCCGCTTTGCGGCCTGTGAGGACGATGTGCCGGATGTCTGGGTGCTTCTGCAGGGCCGGACTGAACCCTGAAAGGCGGCAGGGAGGTGTGGCAGGGTGTGGAGATACCAAGGTAGCGGCATGCCGGAAGGCAAGCTTCAGACCCGTGCACAACGGTCGAGCTCGACTGGTGATATACATGAACCCAAAGATAGCTCTGCATGTAAGGGAGGCATGCAGGCTGTCAGGCATGCCTGGCAAGCGCTGTCTGTGCACCCCTGGCGGACCCCGCAACTCAAGAGCCCAAGAGCCCAGCGGCGGTACCCCTGCTGCACAGGCACCCCCGCACCTGACTTACCTGACAGGGCCTCCGCGGCGGCCTTCACACGCCCATGCACCGCCTCAAACTCGTCCGCCACAGGCTTTGACACGCCAGCGAGAGTTGTCCACTTGCGCAGGCCGGTGATGTAGAAAGGCGCGATGGTCTGAGCCAGCTCTGATGAGCCCTGATCCACCTGCAGCATACAAGGGAGTAGTGGACCTGAAAAACTTCAGGGCGCGTTGTTGTTGGGAGTTGGTGGCAAGTGAGCTTTGCGCAAGGGGGAGGGGGGAGGGGGGGGGGCAGGAAAGTGGGGCACAGGAGTGTTGGAGGTGACTAGTCCCCTCCCACCGCACGCATGTGTGGCCGCAAGGCGGCTAGAATTTTGTGCAGGTGACAAGGGGCACTGTGCCAGGCTGCTGTGGTTCTGTTTCGCAAGGCCGACCCTAGCACAAGGCATGTGGTGGCAATCCCTCGCAACGCACCAGGCCCTGGAGCTTGCTGGACGCCAGGAACGCCAGGACGATGGTCTTGCTGCCAGGCAGCCACGAGACGTGCACCTTTTTAGGCCCCTCTGCACCTGCACCTACACCTGTGGGCCAGCTTTTCACTCAACTGCTGAGGTGGTGTGGCCTGGAGTGCATGGTCTTCACTAGCCCGCTTCCCTGGGCGCCTCCACTACTATATAGCCCCAGAGGTGCCAGACGGCTACAGGATCATGGGCTCGCACCTGCGCTTGGCGTCACCTCCTTTGCCGAAGAGACACCGTCCACCTCAGGGGTTGGACTCCGCTCCAGAGCATTGGCAAAGGCTTCTGCGATCCTTATTTTGGCTTGGATCGGGTTTTCCTTGGGCTGCAGCTCCTCAGAGCTCACTTGCATAGGAGCCATGGCAACTAACAGCTTGGTGCTACTTATTTCTATTGATGAAGTACGCAGTTGGCCAGTTCCGGGGACCTTTGTAGCGGTATAAATGGTGGTACTGCTACGCGCTTGCACCTGCAGTACCGGCTTGATGTCGTGGCAACCAGTGGCCCATACTATACAATGTATGCTATCTTCATACTGCCCTTAAACATAAATTTGCATGTTCTTTTGTTTGCATTGGAGCCCGTGGGTGGGGGGCGGGGGGGGGGGTACTTATACCGGTATGTAACTAC
>BBXU01001055.1:0-15826 GCA_001598975.1 Parachlorella kessleri | reverse complement strand
CCCCACCACCACCACTGCATACCTTACGCAGGCCTCGTGCCCCTGCTGACCAACTTAGGTTCTCAAACACGTAATCGCTCGGCGGGTATGCCAATGTTGCCAGGAGCACAGCTTGTCCCTTGAAGCGGGGCGTTTGTCGTCCTTTTCGGTGTAAGAAACACCTTGCTAAGAGCCAGACGACATGGTCTGCATTGACAGCGCGGGGACCACATTAGCCAAGGTAGTATCTGCCTCAGCGTAACGTCTGTGCCATGCCTGCAAGGATGCCTTCACTTGGTCGAATTTCAGCGCTGCTTCATATCCACCAGCTTACGATGGGGCAGGAGAGCATTCGCCGCTGCCAAAGCTTCCTCTGTCTCGAATGTCACAAATGCTGCCATAGTTTCCTTAGCATCAAGCCCTTTGGCTTGGTCCTCCTCAATCTGCGACCAATCACAGCAGCACGGCGCAAGGACTAGGGTACCTTGACAACGACGTTTTATCACAGTGGATACACATGTCACACCTGATAGAGCCCTTTGCAACCTACAAGCTGCGAATGATCAGAAGCATGTACGCCTGGCTTACCTTCGCTTCCAGCTCATTTAACTCTCCTTTCAATTTTAACAGCTGCTCCGACAATGCATCCCTCTTTGCCACAGTCAGGTCTGCATGGCATCGCAGCTGCCTGTAAGGGAACTTAGGTCAATACGTGTGCACAGCACTGCAGCCAAAGATCGGGCGTAAGGGACGCTCTCCATCTGCTAGACCACTAGCTTTCACACAGGTGCAAGCATCCTTTACCTCACTCACTAGTTTTCAACTCCATTTGAGCCTCCAGTTCTTCGATATCACGCAACTTTCTGACTCTGCCGGTTGTGTTGTCCCAGACCTCCATGATTTTATGCACCAAGGCAACCTCACGCACAGCAAACCCTTGGCTTTGGAAGTAGTCCCGGACCTGGACGCACAAGAGTAGTGGGCCTTGCTTCCCACACAGTTCTGCAAACTCAATACCTATAACCCCTTTTTAGCAGGCTGGCCTCCAACATGAAAGAACTTCACTGGGACTTCATGTTTGCGCACTTGCCTCGTCTTTGCTGGCATCCTCTGGCAAACCCCTGATGAAAAGGGTGTAATCGGCCACCTCCACGCTGTCCATATCAATGCGCTTGACTGTCCGCACTGTGTACAAGTACAGCCACACCACACTGCCTATGAAAAGCAAGATCGCCAGTAGTTCAAAACACGCTAAGACTGCAGCAAGGAGTCACCACAAGCTGAGGTTGGGCTCATCAGGCGGTTTTGCAATCAAATACCTCTCCCCATTGCGGAAAGCATGAGCAGATCATGAGTTGCCCCTGCAGGTGAGCTATTTGAATGCATGCATAGCGAACCAGCCTCGGGCACTTACTGATCAGGATGCCCTTCCGGCGGCCCAAGCTCCCATACACATTGAAGTACTTGCCCTCGAACACAGGAACCCCCGGTGCATCATTCACTGCCAGGCCACCTATGGTAAGGCTGATGGCCTTGGTTCCTACAGGTGACAGGCGCAGTGCTTGAGACCAGCACAGGCTGCTAACCTCAACAAAGGAGAACAGGCAAAGTAGTATGTGCCTTTGCGTACATGGTACACAGTCGGCACAGCTCACCACGGGTAATGGCTCTAATGAGGCCATGGCTTCCCTCGCTGTCTAGAGCAGGGCGGTATATATCCACATAATTTGCCGATGCGTTGGAGACGAGCAACAAAGGAATGTAAGCAATGAACATCACCAGGCATAGCAGCGCCAGCCTGCACTAAGAGCTGGCATGCCTTTGTCAAACCCTATCCAGTGTGTGAGAGACGGTTGATTGGTGATCCAACCTCTCATAGCACTCACATAGCCGAGTGCCGAGGCTATGATAATCATTGGCTGATCTTTCATAGAGGGACACTGTAAGAGAAGATCAGACATCCGACAAGTATCATTGTAACAAGTATCACATTGCGGTCACTGACACACGTGCTCACCCCTTCAGCGTGGCAAAGTATAGCCCTATGCCAGAGCCAAAATGGAGGCCGAGCTGTTCGGCTGTCATATGCCGCCAGGCCAAGGGCTGTCCATCAGGCTGGTGAGGCAGCTGCTGCCGCTGGTGCTCCTTGGCCTGGCGGCACAGGCATATCACGGTGAGGGGCAAAGCTATAGGTTGGGGCAGAGCTTGGATCTGGATGGCACCCTGAACTGCAACCCTGGCACGCTACCTGCTTCACGGAAGGCGGCACCCGCTCTCCCCCGTTTACACTAGTGCTAGAAAAAGCGTGTACATCTGGCCGGACCTTGGTTGCGGAGCCCATAGCCGGCGCCCTATCAGGGCAGCAAGCACGTTTGAAAAACAATAACTAGAGGCAACTGTGCAATTTGCGGCTGAGCGAGCAGGGCTGTCTGGATGTCCAAGGTGGCCGCCTCACGCAAAGCATGGCTGAACTCTCCGACATCTGCGTTCCATGATGAAGCATTTGTAGACTGCTGCAAATTTTCACTTCGTTCTGCTCAAGTTTCGGACATGTTGACATGCTCGCGGCCACAGGTAACTCCTGCTTTTAAACATCGACGCCGGGGATACTGCCCTACAATCATAGTGTCCTCCGCGACAGATTCAAAGAAAGGTGCGTTGCCCCTCGGTTGGGCGCCGGCTGGGCAGCAGAAGCTGGGCCCTTTCTAGCTTTTGGCTGCCAAGGGCCTGCAGGTGTGTTTTTGCTCACTGCTTGCTTGAGTGCTCTGCTGATGCATATAGCTATAGATTGCCGTGAGCCAGCCAGCTGAGCACCCGACAGCTGGACGCGTTACCGAGCATTGGTTGCTTGTTGCAGGGACTGCAAGCAAGGACTCTGCGGAGGACAGCAGCAGTGCAGGTCCTCAGCCGACTCAACCAGTGAATTGGGACATACCGCCACAGAAGCGACGTCGGATAGCGCTTGCCAGCCTTGCCGGGGCTGGGATAGGTGGGCGCAGCAGTCGGCCGCAGCTGTAGGTGTAGCTGGCCGGTCCCTGTGTGCAACGCCGTTCGAGTCAGGTTTGCCGACTGCCTCGTGCAGTTCTGGGGAGCAACTTCCTGGGACTCACAAGCGCCCTGCTCTCACTGGATGGCGGAGCATTGGCTGGCAAACTACGGTTAGACTCGCTCATCCCAGTGAATGGCTACAAGCGCTGTGTGGACTATAAAAATGGGTTTGGTGAGTGCAGGGAAGGTGGTTATGCTCTTCTCTGGGCCAGCTGCCGAAATCTTCCACTGCTTGGCGACACTAATGTTCAAGAGCAAACCTTAACTGCTTGTGTGCAAGTATCCTACAGGCCCAGTACCACCGCAAGCGCTCCGTTGTTGGTCTGCAGAGTTTCAGTACCCGGCCAGTTGGTTGGCAGATCAACGGTTATATTACCGGTATGCGGAGCGTATAGAGCAGCAAACGGGCCTCGACCTGCCAGCGCTAAGGTAGGTGCGTTAGCCTAGCCTTGCATCAAGATCTCCATGTCATGTGTGCAGGAAGGCTCCCGATCCATTGCAATCACCCCTTCAGGTTTGCATCACCAGGGGAGACCACCAGGGGTGGCAAGGGCCAGTCTTGTCAAGTGTGCAGACAAGCAGAGTTATAGGACTGTGCTGAAGTGCAGGAGCCGCCAGCGGCGCCGCCGAGATTATTCCGAGCCCGCAGCGGCATTTGGGCCACCAGGTAGCAGTGGGGAGGAGAACATTTCGGTTGTTGTTGCGCCCCTCCGGCCTGGGTTCAGGTGAGCTGACACTTGCAAAAAGCGGCTGGCCGTGAGACCTGCTGGCCCCCGCAGACATCAGACGTCTCTATATAAACATGGCCACAGACCCCTTCAACTGCTTCTGCGTCAGCTTGGCGTCCTGCCTAGCGGGATGGGTGTCTAATCATGACACAGACCGCCACCTGCATTTGCAGGTTGCAGAGCATGGGCAGCCCAGAGCAAGCCGCGCACATGTTCCTGGAAAACATTGTTGCACCAGCCAGCTCTGACAAGACTGCAGTGCTTTCCAGCGCTTCTTCCAGGTGGGTTGATGACTTTACATGTTTATACCGGCAGCAGCCATGCTGCGTATATTTAGAAATTGAAGGCTGCATTTTATTTGATTTATTTGCGGTCGTACTAGGATGACTTCCAGAAGCGTCAAGCAGGCATGCTGGCGGGTGCAGGGTGGATGGCGCTGGGCAGCTCTATTACACGATGGAGTTCACCGTCCGCAGCCCCACCTTCTACCGCCACAACCTGGCGGTTTACGGGGCGCGCAATGACCTGCTATACACACTCAACTGCCAGTGCCCCGAAACCTTGTGGAAAGCCGACGAGGATGCGTTTCACCAAGCAGCCAGCAGCTTTCAGATACTGTCAAGTGGCAATGGGGCAGCTGGGTACCCCGACCGACTCTGAAGCCTTTAAGTTGCTGACAGTGCTCATATTATGATTTAGAACGCGCTTCCTGTCACTTGGGGTGGCATGCTTGCACATGCCCGGTGTGCCCCATGCAGGAAGCCTAGGAGAATTGCTGGTCCGAACCTAGCCAGTTTGCAGCCTTACGATTTCCTCTAACTGTTACAGAACTCCGTTCTTGACTCTATGCCAACCTCTGTGGGTGACGCTGATGCTGCAGCAGCCTCATGTTATAACATTCTTGGCCCTGCCTAATCCTCTCAATGCACCCCACGCCTCTCGCATGTCTTCCTCCGCCCGCCCTGAAATCAAAATCCCCGACATGGTGACAGCAGATGCTGACCGTGGGCAGACTAGCCTGCACGAACCTCATCCTGAGGCAGACAAGGTTGGGCAGGGTTTGGCCGACGAGCCAGCAGGAGAGCCAGCCTCCGCACTAGACCACCAGGAAGAAGGGGACATGCTAGACGACTCTAGCAGTCTTTCTGGAGACATGGAGGAGGAGGCACCCGAAGATGAGGAAGACTCCGTCAGCTTGCGTACGGGCGAAGGCCCAGCAGGAGACCTAAGTGACCCACGCCCGCCCACTGCGTTTTTAGAGGAGCTGCGAAGCTTCTTTGCTGCAAGAGGAGCAACCCTTCAGGTGCCCACAGGCCTTGCATGGGTCAGGCATGGCCCGGAACCCCATGCCAGACTGGTCTGCATGGGGCAGGATGCTGCTGGATATGTAATGAAACATGACGGGTCGTGATTGCCTGCCAAGCAGGGGGTACCATGACTGCACCCTGTTCCTCCTGCCTCAGCAGTTGAGACGCATTGGCTATGCAGCGCAGGCCTGGACTAACGGAAAGCCTGCTTTGCCTCATGCCACGAAGCAGAGTAGCCAGGTGCACAAGTAGATTCTAGAAGAGCATGCCGCAGGTGCCGCGGTTTAACAAGAGGGAGCTGGATGTGGAGAAGCTGTGGCTGCTGGCCCATGTGCAGGGCGGTGGCTATGACTTGGTGAGTGACCTGTGGAGCCTCACAAGCAGAGTACATGCGCTGTTGCCTTGGCATATGTCTGTAAGCTTCGCATTCAACGCGCAACACACCTGCAGGGTCTGACTTTGGTTTCACGACCATGGTGGTTGAAGAGCTGGCTTTCTTGAGTTTGGAAGCCCAGCATGCAGGTACTGCACCCTACCAAAGGTGGAGTGGAGGTTTCCAAAGAGACGAGTGTACATGCATATGCTTGCAGGTGTGCCAAAAGAAGCTGTGGGCGTCAGTCGGCCGCCACTTCAACCCACCCAAGGTGAAGCCGCATTCTCTACACTGGTTGTTCTGTCGTTCCAACCATGTGCTGTGCATGGGGTTTCAATGTACGTGAGGAAATGCACCGAAGCAGCAGCTGACTGTCAAAAAACTAAATTTGGTGTCCTTCGCCTGCCCGCAGTCCATGACCAACCTTTCCTTCCACATGAAGCGTTTGTACGAGCGCCTGCTGCTTCCATTCGAGCGGGTATGTGAGCGGGCGCCACTGCAATCCTGCCTGAAAGGAACTTGACAGCGGTCAGCTGCGTGGTGTACGAGTCATGTCAACAATCTGCATGCGCAGCCATGAAGGTTGGCTGTAGACTAGTACAGTCATGCAGATTCATGTCTTGAAAGTTGCAGAAGGATGCGTCAGGCGGTAGACAATATGGTCTTGATTTATGCTGTGCAGCACCTTCAAGGTGTGCAGATCCCTATCCCCGGCACCCCACCGGGCCAGAAGAGGCCCCGCTCCCAGGCTGTGCTCTCAGCATCAGGCACGACACATGTACTGGCACGCTTGAAATTGTGGTGCCAGTGGACTTGGGAGATATGAAGCACACCAGTTAGTAGCAGGCTGCTGGAACACAAAATTGTAATTCCAGAATGCAGTGACAGCTGGGTCACGTGCAAGGAGGAGCTGGTGCTTGATGCAGGGCTAGCCAGGGGTAGGAAGGCGCGAACGTCCAGTACGGCGGGTACCTACGCCGCCCATGGCAGCCCATCTATCAAGCGGCAGCGACCCGCCGGGGAAGGTGTGCCACAGCTGGTAGACGATGCTGAGGGATTGCATGCCTGTTGTATGCTGATGGCTTGGGCAAAGGGATGCACGGAGTTTGTTGCCTTTCAAGCTGAGTACTTGGAAGACGTCCCGACCTCCACAAATGTCCGCTGCCCAGTCATGTTCATTGGGGGTTGGCAGAGTTCTGCTACCACTTATTAGGGTGCCATGTGTCGCGCAGGGGGCGAGGCAGCAGGGGGTAGCATCCCACCTGCTGGTGCCACTCCCCTGCCCCAGCTGCCACCTCAGGGGGGTTCTGGCACTGGCAGGGAGTCCGGCGGGCAGCCGCAGGGCTCCCAGCCCAGTCAGCAGCTGGAGCAACTGCCTGGTGCAGCACCACAGCAACAGGACGTACAGCAAGCAGCCGCCCACCACCACCACCAGCAGCAGCAGCAGCAGCCCCAAGGGTCAGCCCCTGGCGCGTCACGCCCTCAGCGCAGCACTCGCGGCAAGCGCAGCACAGGTCACTTTGGAGACGAGTTCTTGTACGAGTCGCCCACCTTCAACCACCATGGCAGGCAGAACCACGGGCTGCTGCTGGCGGAGGCGAGGCTGGCTGACGCGGTCACCACCCGCCCTCACTGGGTCCCAGGTAAGAAGGCGGCGGTTTCGGCTGGCTAGCAGGCTGGTGCATTGTCTTCATCCCGGCCTTGTGCTGTACACCTGGTGCCAGCAACCGTCCTAGAGCTGGTTCAGCTGCCCTCTGCTGCATGTGCCATGCTGGGCACCTAGTCAAGGAAGCACCGCCCTTCACCTTGACCAATCCGCTGAGGCTCAAGGGGGACTCCAGCTCATGGCGCACACCCTTGCTTGATGCCAAGCATGTGTGGTGGGCTGGTGGTGCAGGGAGGGATGTGCGGCTTGAGGGTGAGGAGCTGGTGGGGTACCACCTGGAGACCTGGGACAAGGAGAGCAATTGCTACCGAAAGGGCCTGGTTGTGGCCTTCAACCCTAGCCAGGTGGGCGGGTGTCGCCGACGTACTGGGTACACAAGCATGATCAAGCCTGCCGATTGATAAACAGGGTGGGGAGAAGCTTGATCTGTGTCGCTTCGTCGGGGCTCTGCTTTGTGCAGCACTTGGGCGTGGTGCAACTGTCTGTTCTGGTTTCACGCGTATGCTGCAGCATGTGCTAGTTGGGACTTGCCAGCACCTGCAGCTGCGCTGCGGCTGTGTCGCCAGCTGCCTTCAAGCACGGCCAACCCTCCCTGCAGGGCCTCCACAGTGTCAGGCGGGAGGATGGCGGCCGCGATGAGCTCCTCCTGGCAGGTGACGGGTGGCGGCTGTGCCCTGACGACGACAGCGATGCCATGGCGGTGCAGCAGCTGGCAGAA
The DNA here is from genome assembly GCA_001598975.1 of Parachlorella kessleri. Classification (NCBI taxonomy): domain Eukaryota; kingdom Viridiplantae; phylum Chlorophyta; class Trebouxiophyceae; order Chlorellales; family Chlorellaceae; genus Parachlorella; species Parachlorella kessleri. The sequence continues at coordinate 8,007 of BBXU01001055.1, read as the reverse complement.
CTGGCAGCTTCTCTGCAGCCAGAAGAAGAGGACGCTGCCGGGGCAAGGAATTTAGCGGAGGGGGGCCGGCAGCTGCCGCAAGGGGTTGAGGTCATGGCTGGGGCTGACGGCCGGCCGGCTGGGCGTAAGAGGCAGCGCAAGCGGACAGGTGTGTGTCGATGGTCTGTCTTGAGAGGCACTGCGATGCCAGTGTTCGCCAGCCCGTGGTGATCTGCTAGACAGGCCGGGTCACTTTTGTGGTGAGATATGTCTGCAGCCCCCAGGAGACAGTTTGTCTAGTGCCAAGGCCAACCAGTCTGAGGACCTGACCCTGCAGTCAATGGCAACACAAACAGCCCACGAACAGCCACGCCCAGGACGGCAACCCCCAACGGCGCACCCAAAGCCAGCCCAACCTTCCCAGCAGCCGGCGGCGCTCCCTCCACCGCGGCACACGCAGCGGCTGCGGCAGCGGCAGCAGTCAAGCAGGAGGAGGCCACGGCCGCTGCCATGCTGGCAGCTGCGGGAGAAGTAGCGGGCAATGACGCTGTCGCCAGCTGGTTCTCAGGAGTGCTGGAGGGCTGGGAGGCGGTGGAGGGCGGGGCGGTGCTCGGCGCCGCCCTGCAGCAGCAGCGCGCTGCTGCTGCGCTGGCTGATAGTGAGCGGCAGGGGGACGACAGCAGGCAAGGTGTACCTGAAGGGGTTGGAGGAGGCAGTGGAGCTGCCAGCTTGGGGGCAGGGCAAGGGCATGGGCAGTCGCAGCCAGCGGTGGAGGAGCCCCTCCCGCCGGCGCCTCGCCTGCCCAGCGTGGTCCTCATGGCGCAGGCGGCAGCACTGATAAAGGGCCTGCACGATGAGCTGCAGGCAAGCGGCGGTGGCATGACAATGGCAATGACCTACTGCATGCACAATGATGAAAAAGCTATGGCCTGGCGTGCAGGTTCTGAGACAGGTTCTGTGTTTTCCTTGGCCCTTTCTTTACCAACTTCACCAACGGCTGTACCCGCATGGCCAAGCACGGGGTTTGCGTGGGGTGCTGGCAGCTAATGGACAGCAATGTCGCGCTCACCCGCTTGCTGCCCCAATCAACTTTGACCTGCAGCTTGCCTGGTCATGTGAGCACACACACAATCTGCATAGGGTTACTGTACATTGGCTGTGCTTTTGCCTGCTTCAGAAGGAGAAGGCGCGCTCAGCAGCCCTCAGCCAGCAGTTTGGTGTGTCCCAGGCACGGGCTGCACAAGCTGAGGGGGATGTGAAGGCTGCCCAAGCAGCCACGGAGGAAGCGCGGCGCATGTTTGCGATGCTGCTGCAGGTGCGCTGTGAGGTCTGTTTATGGAAGGTGGGGCAGAAGGGAGCCTTGTACATGCTGTATGTGCCTGTGTGCGCTGCGACGGTCACTCCAGCGCCCTTGGCACTGTGCCAATTGGCATGGATGCCTTAGGGGTAGGGTAGAACGGGCTGGCCTGAGCTCACCAACGTTTTACTGCTTTTTCCATCCCGTCACTGCAAGCCTTGTCCACCCTTGTCCATCTGCAGGCTGCTGGCAACCTGCCAATCCCCATGCTGCCTGGCTTGAGGCCCCACCTACCCGCACAGCCGGGCCCGGCGGGCATGCCGCCAGGCGCAGCCTTTGGCGCGCCCTCGCACTTACCACCCTCACCCCTCCACCTGCCACAGCTCCCACAGCAGCAGTACCAGCACCAGCAGCAGGTGGGGCAGGCGAGGAGACCAACACCGCCCTTACAGACCCCTGTTGTGCCTGCTGTCCAGCAAGCACTTGCGCGGCCACCGCCGTCACCCGCGTCGCCCTTGCGCCAGCAGCCTGGTGGCGGGCCGCCCCCCATGTACCCAGCTAGGGGCCGAGGCACTCCGCCCGCTGGGGGCATGGTGGCAGTGCAGCAGCAGCACTATCAGCAGCAACAGCAGCTTGGGGTGGGCCCTTACAATCCTACTCAGCACGGCACCCCCAAGGCAGCGGCGGCTGCATCGCCGGTGCCAATGCTGGCACCGCACAGGGTGCCCCAGCAACCACGCCAGCAGGAACACCCGCAGCAGCAGGCGATCATGCCTGTGCTGCCTCCCGGTGCTATGCTGCCCACATCATGGCAGCCCTTGCAGCAGCAGCAGCAGCAGCAGCAGCAGCAGCACCCGACGGCAGCGCCGCTGCAGCAGGCACAGCCTCACGCTGTTGCTCTGCCCAACCTCCTAATCACCAGGGACATTGCATTACCAGAGAGCACATGAACCACGCTAAGCTGCAGTGGCATGTATATGGTGCAGTCCAGCGTCTTGGCGTTGCTCCTGTATTCTATATTTGTGTGCGTGCCGGGGGCCAATCTTTTTGCAAAGTGTTTGCAGTAGCTACTGCCCAGTTGTGCAACTTGGACATACGGCTTTGGGGTGTATGAAGGGCCCTCAAGGATGCTACTGAACCTTCCTTTCAACCTTGGGGAGGAACCCAGCCTGGCAGGACGGTACTGCAGCGGCTGCCTTACAAGTTTTCCTGTATTTCGTCTCTATTCTACTTGGAATGGGTGCCCAGTTCTTGCCGGCCATTGAAACTCATAGAATACCTCAAGGGATCTGGATGTAGGCTTTGACCGTGCTCCGCATGCTGTTCCGTACATGGAGCCTCACATTCAAAGCACCAAGTGCGTCTCGACCGGCACCCAGCAGGGAATACTGAACTTTCATCAAATTGGCACGGCCTGGCAGCACACTTGGGGAATGCAGATACTGCTGGACCACAACACCATGGTGAAGTCGCGACAAAGATTACGAAGCTGGCTCCTACCAACCCTTCTCTTAATAGTTATTCTTATACAGCAACGGGAGGTGTGTTCTTGCAGCCCCGGAAGCGAGGTTAAGCCTCACCTGACGGCATGCCACTGCTACAACTCACTCGTGCATCTCACTGGAGTGCCATTTATCCACACAATTCTTAAAACTGTAGTTAAAGAGATGTGCTACCTCAGGGCACGGTAGAGCCAGCAGACGGAGCCTGGCACAGGTATCTGGGACCACTGCAAATGACTGCTTGCAAGCTCCTGATTGAAAACGGTGTTCACAGCCTCAGTGTTGCTTGTGGCGGTCTTCTAGTCTGCAGTTGTGCAGCTGGTGACTTGCATACAGGGGCCACTCAGCCAAAGTCACCGCAGCCCTCCTCGTGGGTATTCTGCCGCCTGCCTGTTCCGCCTAGGCAGGCTCTTGCTGGTGCAGGGGCAACAAGATTGGCTGCACAGTGTAAGGCAGCTTGAGGGAAGCACCTACTCACAGAACGGAGAGGATGGTATTTTGAAGGTCATATTTAGCAACATAGGGACCACGAACAAGTATTATGTAGAGGTGAGAGGGGGCCCTTCAGCCACCAGTGGGAAGTTGCAAGTCCTGCTGCTTCCAGCGCACCTCACCTATGCCTGTGCTTCTGAACGCATAGATTGCTGCTTGCTGTAATGCATGCTAACCCAAGCTAGCAACCGTTAGTTTTGGCCTGTGCATAATATATGCCAGTGAGCAAGTGGTGCGGTGGCATGCAGTTTGGTACGGAGAGCGGCGAGCAGTGCAACACACGCCTGCTGCGGGAGTCTGGGTGGACAGGCCTCCTCATGGATGGCTCACACGAGAATGCCAGCATCAACCTTCACAAGGAGACCATCACGCCAGCCAACATCAACAGCCTCTTTGCCAAGCACCGAGTCCCTGCAGCCTTTGATCTGCTCAGCATTGATGTGAGTGACAAAGGTGCTTCCTGCTCACTCATTTTGGCAGCACAGCTCTTGCTTGTTGTGGGCTGGAACATAGCCCGCAGTACTCAAGTCGAATGGGGAGCTCTGTTGGTAGCACAAGTGATAGATCTGTATAGGGATGAACACAAGTCGAAGGGGGAGCCCTTTTGGTAGCACAAGTGATAGATCTGCTTACATCACAGCCAAAAGCGGCAGGGACAGCAGCTTTCAATGCTGTAGAGATGTGACTGGGCTGCTGATGAGAATCTGCCCTGTGCCTCCTTCAGGTTGACTATGACGACTACTGGTAAGCAGATCAAGAGCTCTAGTCTGCTTTCCAGCCAGACAGTGCCTCGTTTTGCACGGAGTCCCAAACCATGCACTTGACATGTGTTGCAAGCTGTTTAGCAAGTGGGGCAGTGAGTTTCTATTGGCCCCTTGCTCAGTGCTACACCCTGTGGCTACACCCCTCTGCCATGCAGGGTCTGGAGGAGCATCGGCAACTCTTATCGGCCAAGAGTTGTGGTTGTCGAGTACAATGCCGGCATCCCAGTAGAGAAGCGCTGGGTGGTGGACCCAGCAGACCTAGCGCGCTGGACACAGACCAACTACTATGGTGCCAGCGCCAGAGCGTTTGCAGACCTGGGCAAGCGGAAAGGCTATACCCTTGTGGCAGCGGATGCTGCTGGTGTAAACCTCTTCTTTGTGCGGACGGATTTACTTGCCGCCCAGGGGCTCATAGGGCCCGACTTGTTAGATGTCCATGTGGGGAGGCTGCACCATGCACACAACCTTGAGCATAGTAGGGAGTGGCTGGTGCTAGATGAACAAGGCGAAGTGATTGGGCGAGTGTATAGCGACTTGGGCAGTGCTTCCTTGTAACACATAGCCAAGAGCAAGACTCCCTCCTCCTCCTCCTTCTCCTCCTTCCATCAAACCGGAAATTCATGCACAGCAGGTTGCAGCACCCTAGTAAGACTTGGCCGATGCAAGCATCAACTGCAGCCCAGGACGCAGGCCAAGCGATGAGTGCGCAAGCCCCAGTGGCCTTCCGTTGCAAATGAGGTCAAGGTGAATAACCCTCAAGATCGCCCTATGTGCCGCCCTTAGAGGTCCTTGTTGCCCTCACATGGTGTTGGCGCCCTGCCCAAGTCACGCTTACGTGGACAGGTCCAGCAAGTATCTTCTGCTCGGACCCTAGGGTTTCTAATTCCAACATATAGCCTAAGACGATGCCCTGCAGCACCAGCATGCAGCATATGCTGCGCCGAGAGTTGTGCCAGGCCTTGAGCTCTCATGACCCCGACCTTGTGAATGTAGTGGTCACCTTGTTGGCTGCCAGCGAGGAGGCCTGGCAGCTTTTAGGGAGTGATCTGGAACCGACGGCAGGTGCACACGGCATCGAGCTAGTGGCCGTGACTACCAGGGGCAGAGCAGGCCTGTCTGAAGTACTGGTGGGCCCGCTGCACTCAAATAAGGTTGTCGCGGTGCACTTTGAGAAGCTTCTGGAGCATGCCTCCTTGGAGCAGCTGCTGGAGCTGGCGCGGAAGGTGCAGGTAAAGATCCTTGAGGTGCCTGGTTTGGTAGCTTGCAAGCCAGGGCACCGCACTGAGTGATCAGAATGCCTTGCTAGCTGCACACAGTTGGCTGTTGTACTGGACTCTTACCTTGCCGCATCTCTGATAGGACCAATCATCTGCTGCAGGTCCACATGTCATTGCGGACCCAGAGTATGTCGCTGACTTCACCGACAGCCCCAGCCAACAAGGCACTGGCAGTGCTTGAGCAGGTTTCTGCAGCAGCACTGCACTTCCAAGGTCAGGCAGGGAGTGGGCATGAAAGGGCACCCACCACACCCAGCAAACAAGAGCGCTTCACAAGTCTGGCTATGCGATCCGCTCAAGCACAGGTGTAGTGGAGTTGAAAACTGGGATGTTAGCATTAGCATGAGCACTATAAGTGTTGACGCAAGTGGCAGAGCAGATGGCCGTGTGGTGTTCATGTGAGTAGTTGTGATAGGTAACAAGGGTGATTGTAGATTGATAGCTTGTACTTCATAATATTGGACCTGACTTTGTTCAAGTCGCCAGCTGTTTAGGGGCTAGGCATCTGCTGTCTAGGGGCTAAGCATCTGCTGTCTTTGGTACACATACAGGCCCCGAGGGCATTGCTAAGTCTGCCGTACGCTTATTTCTGCCTCAATGTCGCTGTAAGGGGTGGTGCATGTAACTCAAAATTGGAACTTGATCTTGTGGCTTACGGGCATAATACATGCTGCCTCTTGGTTGCCCCTACTTGTGAAGGACTCGCAGAGCATGGTCAGATGTGTTGCGCTGTCAAACTAGCTAAGACTAATGTCCCTGTAGCAAAACGCCTGTTGTTGTATAGTATGTATGCCCCGTGTACATGTCTCCACCACGTGGATTGATTCTGTTCGAGCACACAATAAACTCTGGGCTTCTGGGTAGGGTTGTAACGCGTCAACGGCTCCTTCCTGAGCAATGAAGGACACTTGCTGTACCAATAGTGCTTGCCATTTGGAGTGGCCTGGCAAAGGTGTTTGGCTATGTAATGAAAGGAAGCATACGCGGGGTCGCCGTGAAGGTGTGGTCCTCAAGACCTTAATGACTTGGTACTTGTCGGAAGGCAGGACAAAGGCAGCTCCCAAGGCAGTTGTCTTGATGCAAGTTGCACATGCTTGCGAAGACACATGGCACCCCTTCGTGCCCTGGGAGAGTTAGCTCAGCTGACCCACAGGGTGCACTGCCTGCCACAACATAGACAAACAGTCCTAAAAAATAGAACTATGCACATCAACACAAAGTGTGGAAGCAGGGTTCTGGCCTCTTGGTACCTGTCCAGATACACCTTTGCAGCGGCAACAGTAAAGGCAGCAAGTCAGGCGCAGCACGCGCGCTCAGAGTGAGCCATCGATCCAATTGGGTGATCGGCCCGCTGCAAATGTAATTGCAAGTGTAGCCAATCTACCATCCAAGTTCCGACGGCATGACTCTCGCCGCACTTCACATGCACACTAGTGCAGTATGCCAGGCCTCGGCATCTACCTCGATTGCGCGTCTTCATGGACTTCAATATGTTCCTTGCCGTATCCGCGGTAAGGAAGGCTTGATGGACTGGGTCGGTGCAGCCCTTGCCTTGCGGCAGTGCCTCAAAGGGTTGGTTCCGTGTTCCTGCCTCTCTGCAGGTCGTGCAGGCAGGACACAACCCAGCCGTGGGGCAGGAGTAGTGCTTGCAGCAGCCAGCCAGCCGTACGTGGGCAGCCTGGTGGGCACCGGCCTGAAAGTGGGCGTAGTGGTAGCTCGGTTCAACGACCTAGTCACCAAGCCCATGCTAGAGGGAGCCCTTGAAGCCTTCCGGCGGCACGGCGTCAGCCACGACGACGTGGACGTACGTGGGCTCTCTTCGGGTGCTCTTGGAGGATAGCGTAAGCACCACTGCTTCAAGTGAGGGTCGAGCTGAGGAGGAGCTTTGCAACTGTGCAGGTTGCCTGGGTTCCTGGCAGCTTTGAGTTGCCGCTTGTGGCCAAGGGCATGGCCAAGAGCGGCAAGTATGACGCCGTGGTGTGCATAGGAGCTGTGGTAAGTGAGGCCCTCAACCCACGCTTGCCGATGCATAGCAGTGCTCATTGTCAGGCGTGCTCAGCCGTCGAAGCTACCAGCAAGTCCTTGCCAACCGCTGACTGGCTTTCTCCTGTACCTGTGTGCTTGCTCAAGCTGCCGCAAATGCGAATGGCACTGGCTGCAGATCCGGGGTGCTACCAGCCACTATGATGCGGTGGTGGGCGCTGCCACAAGCGGCGTGCTGGGCGCCAGCTCAGATTCGGGGGTGCCTGTCATCTTTGGCGTCATCACGACAGAAAACATGGAGCAGGTGGGTGTGTAGAGGGGTGTCTAGAGTTTCTTGCTTTAGGATAATGAGACTCCCTGAGGACACCTTTGCCCGAGCAATCTTCCAAGCAAGGCACAGTGCGATCATTCAAGACTGCTTGGCATTACTTGTCCCGCCTTGTTTCCGTCTTTTTGATGCACAGCAGACCTGGCCTGACAGTACCACGGCATTAGTCTATGCACAGACGCTCAGACGAGTCATAGTTCAGCAGCATGCTCGGGCTTCCCACCCTCAACTCCGAATGCCATCAATTGCAGGCTTTGGACCGTGCTGGTGGCAAGGTGGGGAACAAGGGTGCGGAAGCAGCCATCACGGCTGTGGAAATGGCCAACCTCCTGAAGGCACTAAGGGCAGAGGGCGGCATGGCTCAACCCTGGTAACATCATCCCCC
>BBXU01001054.1:0-20536 GCA_001598975.1 Parachlorella kessleri | reverse complement strand
CCCCCCCCCCCGCCGCTCCCCTCTCTCTCCGGGGGAGTCGTGCGACGGTCAAACAAGATGGGCAGCCAGCCGTTCTATGTGTGATGGCCGTAGGGGAGAATGCACTGACAGAACTGGATGCAGTTGTGCTCTGAGCCAGCATGTGTTTTATGAAGGGTGCCAGCATGATTTGTTCATGCTCGATGTCCAGAGGTGCTTTGGTACATGTTCATTTTAGCATGGGTGGCAGGTAGTGCAAACAGGGAGTAGAGCTGGGCTGCACTGGACTAAACGGAACTGACAGGGCTAGATGCAGAATGAGCCTGAGGATGTTTATTTGTCGTACCCACTTGCATCACACGCTTTGGCTCCGCTTCAGCTTGCTTGCTGACTTGATGGTATGGGTGCGGAGGAAAACGCCTTCCCTGCCTTGTGTGTGCTCGCACATGAAGGTGTACCTAGTTGGCCCCTATGGACTGCATACGGCAATGCAAGGTGGAAGGCATATGCGATGGCAACCTGTCGTTCATAGTGTGAAGGCCATGCTGACAAAAATACGGAAAGGAGTACATTAGCCGTGGTAACCTCCCTGTTGCAACTCATTTAAGAGAACGAAGCCAGACCGAACAATTTCAGTACTGCACAAATGGTGCTGGGGGGCTCGTGCATGTCCCCAGGTGTCAAAACTCGTATGATGAAGCAGTCAGTGTCAGATGTGCAGTTCAGAAGCAAGGAAGAGCCTTGCCAACAAATGCCTGCGAAGGGCATGCCTTCAAGAAGTCAAAGGGGGTCACAGTACACTTGCTACCCATCTCTCACATCCCAGAGTGCTCGAGTGCAGCACAAGAGGCACGCTTCCGCCTCGCGTCACACCCGTTGTTACGTGTAAGCAAGTATGGCATTGTCTGGGTTCCAGCTCCTGCATCACAGAGACCACGCAGTAGGGGTGACATCTGCCCTCGATGCAAAAATTTATGTAAACACACTGGATATACACTTCTGCAGGCCAAGCAACAGGGTGGCAGGCAGCCGCCTTTGGCAAGCCTGTACACAACATGCCTTGGAACTAGCCCCTGCCTGCTACCAACTGCGCCTCAACTGCCTAAGTAGCAGCCGCTTGCCTGACAAGGCTCACAGCAGGCAACAAGGAAGCATGCCACAGGCAGGCACCTCCACAAGCTCCAACCCTCCACAGCAGGCCAACACGCGGTTCCCTATTTGTCCCTACCCAGCACTGCTAACTGGCAGTGTGGCATGAACCCCCTATGAAAGAGCAACATTTCCCGAGCCATTTGCTTTTTGGCCATGACTGTACCTGTGTGCCTCATCGGGGCAGGCAAAGCGCTGGGCGGCCTCGATGCAGACTGCAAAGGTGCCGGAGCCTGCGCCCGGGTTGTTTGGTAGCTTGTACAGGAAGGGGGTCGGCTCAAACTCCCCCCCTCCACCTAGTGCCACCACCGCGTCTGCGAATACGCGTGTGGGCTCATAGGAAGACCAGAAAAATTGCCGAACCACAGACACGACGTCGTCCTCGGTAAGAGCAGCAGTGGTGACCTTGAGCCGGATACGCCGGTTGGTAGCCACTGTGCCCTGCTTGGGGTTCGAGCACTGGATAGCCAGCCGCTCTACCACATCCCCGTTGCCCAGGGTGTCCAAGGCAGCCTTGTTGAACAGCGTTTTGAGGGCGTAGCGGTAGGCGGTGGCTGGCGCCTTGCTTTGGCTGGGCTCTGAAGCCTGGAAGAAAGTGCCGCATGGATTGCCATTGTCAGGAAGCATTGTCTCCACGAGGACAATCCACTTCTTGGGAACCCTGCATAGGCACAGCAGGCGGGAGGGACCATCCGAACGAGTAGCAGAGCAGGCGGTGAGTGGCTCAGCTTTGGGAATTCCTGTCATGCCCTGCCTGATTCATCTGCCAGTTTGATGGCACCAGTCAAGCGCAGCAGGTGTGCAAGTGTTGCCGAAATCAAGAAAGCAGTGCCAGTGGAGCGCTCTTACCCTGGGGCTGCGTCAGCCACAATGCTGGCTTCAGCTACAGCAGGGAAGGTGGCAAGCAGTGTCACCTGATGACTCATCCTTGCAAAATCCAAACAGGACCAGGTGGCGGGCTAGTGGTGCACAGTCACTGAGCCTATCCGAGCCAGTATTGCGCCAGGGGCAGCACTGCAAGTACTTACCGTCGGGCGTGGTGGCATCACCCTCAGTTGGAGTGTCATCTGCACCATCCAATAGAGAGTGTGACCTCAGTGCATAAGTTACATCCAGCCCTGTCAAGTTACGAGCTACATCCAGTCCGTAGGACGGGCCACAATCAGTAAGATAATGGTACCTGTAGGCAAGACTTGAGTAGAGGGGGAAGAAGTGCATGGTACTGTCGACAGCTGTCTGAGACCGCACACAGCTTGCCTAGGCTTGTGACGGGAGATTGCCGTGTTGGAAGCCCTTCGCTATCATGGCGGATCACTTCACGACCAGCAAAGCCTTGCGCGGGCTGACTTTGACTACCAAAACACTACCCTTGTGTGACCGCCCCATGGGTGTGTGGCATACCTTGGCCCAGTGCATCCTTCGGAAGGCAAGCTGCCACGAGCAGCAGCGCTAGCCACCAGCACTTCATACATGTCTTCATTGTTTCCGGTTTGTCCAAGTCAGGGAGGGATAGTAGGAAGTGCTGTGCAGTCTGATTCGTATGTCAGCGCTGCTGAACTTCATTTGAAAGGAGTGCAGTTCCCAGGTGGGGTGCTTGATTGTGGGACTGCTACGCGCTTGACCTACTCGGGCAGTACCGGTTGATATCGTGGCAAATCAGGGATCCGTACTATATGAGGCGTCTGCAAGACGGCCAAACGCGCCATTTCAAAACTACAATGAGTTGTTGATGGCAGGCCTGGTGAGGAAGTCGGGCGCCACTGTGCGCAGATATACCGGTGCAGCGCAACAAGCGCTGCTGGTCGCAGTACCTTCATCATTGGCGCCCTTCTGAGTGTTCCCTGTCGTTTTGACCGTGGCTGGAACGCTGTATGTACTTGTTTCGAGTGCATAATATCCCGTCTTTTTCAGTTTGAAATTAGGTAATATTAGTAGTAACCCCCTCCCCCCCCCCCCACCCACCCACCCACACCAGTGTTGGCAAGGCTTTCAGGGGAGAAATGGGGTAACTCTGGCAGCAGGCCCGCAGGAAGGGAGTCGCATACAGTGCAAGGAACCTTGTGGTTACCAGTCATGGCTCGCCACCCACAGCCACCGGGGAGGCCTAGCCCTCGACCAAGGGCAGGGCTAGGCCCCTCCCGCCCCTTCCAAGACCTCCCCATGTATCGGGAAGGTGGTGGGCACACAGGCGTGCTACAGCGCTGGCGCAGCAGCAACATCAGGGTGGTGCCCCACCGCTCAGGCAGGGACCAGACTGTGACATCAGTGGGTTGAGCAGGACATACTCACATGTAGTCTTCACTCCGGGGCTAGGAACTTACACAGACACAATAGGACAAGACCCCAGCAGCATGGTGCGCTGGGCGATGTTTCACGTGGGAATCAACACAGGTACAGGGAAAAGCAAGGTAGTAGAGTCACACAACAGTGCGGAAAGCTGTAAGGGGCTCGTAATGCCCCAAAGGCGCCAAAACTCCGTAAGATAAAGCATGGGACGCAAGGTGTGAGAGTTCAGTGGCAAGTGACGCACTGTTGGAAGGAATATGCCTGTCAAGGGTTTGTACCCAAAAGTCAAAGCCAGCCATTGCCCCCCCCCCTCCCCCCCCTTGAGCCATGGAAATGCTCCTACCCCAGTATCCAAAGTATACCTGCATTCAGCGGTGACCGCATCCAGCCCTGGCCCTCCACTGCAGATCGCACCGTCTGCCCACCGGAACAAAAGTCTCACATGGGAACCTGCTTATAAATACCACTTGATAGGAGGGGGCTTCCAGACTCCCGTTCAAGCGCCGCCCTCCTACACCTATGCAGTGATAGCGTTATCCGGGTCCCAGCCCCTGCATGGCGAGGACCACACACAGCTGTGGTGTAACACCAGCGGGCAAGGGCACACACTGGTCCAGGCTCCGCAGCAGGCAAGTCCAAGCAGGTGTTACAACCAACACGCGCGGCAAGCACCTGGATATCATGACATGCACTCAGAGCAGTGGCCAGTGAGCCTTCCGCTCCCTTACCTTGCCCAGCAGCAGAGCTGCCTAAGCAAGGACCTTGGCAGACACCACTGAACCTGCCAGGCAGCTCCACAAGCTCCACCCCACCACCACAAGCCAACAACCCACTGTCTCCCTCCACCCCTCCCCAAGCAAGCAGCACCGCTTCCCTGGCATTCGCGCATGGAATCCCATGCAAGGGTCAGACACCAGGACCTCCTCCCCATCTCGCTAGCGGCCACGCGATGACTGTACCTGTGTGCCTCCTCGGGGCACCAGAAGCCCGGGGTGCCTTCAATGCACACCGCGTATACGGCGCTGGTAGGCAGCTTGTACATGAAGATGGTCGGCGTGAAGTCCCCGCCGCCACCTAGCGCCACCACCGCGTCTGAGAAGGCGCCGGACATGTAGTAGGCATGTAGGAAGTGGTCCACCGCATCCACCACCTGCTCCTCAGTGAGGGGAGTAGTGGTGACCTCCAGCCTGATGCGACGGTTGGTGGCATCAGTACCGCGCCTGGGGTTGGCACACTGGATGGCCAGCCGGTCTACCAGATCCCCTGTGCCCAGAGTCTCCGACGCAGCCTTGCTGAGCAGCGTCCTGAGCGCGTAGCGGTAGGCAGTAACTGGCGCGCTGCTTTGGCGGGGCTCGGAAGCCTGGAAGAAAGTGCCGCACGGGCTGCCATTGTCGGGCAGCAGTGTATCCACTAGGACGGTCCACTGCTTGGGGGGCCTGCACAGGGAGAGGCCGCTCCAGTCGTATGCCAGCATGCGTGGGTGCTACGTCTAAGGGAAGAGACATGCACAAGCGGCTTAAAGCTATAGCCAGACACAGTCAAGAGCGCAGAATCTGCCAAACCAAGCTCGACAGTAAGTCCAGAGACATTTCTTACCCTGGAGCTGCATCTGGCCCCAACGCAACATCGCCTACAAGAGGGAAAGCGGATCAGTATAAGTACCACTCTGATTATAAACTTCCATTATTATACACTTAAAAGTGTCCACCACCATCAACCTGCCGCTTGGTGCATATTTGCGTGAGACGCTTGCGTAGCACGTGCAGGGCAGCACCTCAGAACTGACCATCAGAGATGGTGGCGTTGCCTTCAACTATATTGGTACCATCTGCACCATCAACAGACACTGCATAACTCAGTGCATTTATTGCAGCCCTTACAAGTCCAGGACTACACCCACATTGCAACTATACATGGCTTCATCGCCAACGAGCTTGGTGCATGCCTGGCTTGGGTATGCACCAAGAGGACATCTTACACCCCCTACAGCTCCGCCTAGACTTGTAACGAAAGCTTGTGGCGTCTTCAAGCACTTGGGCAGCACAGCGGATCACTTCCGGCTTGCCGGACGCGGGCTGGGTTGACGCGGGCTGGCTGTCAAAGAGTCGCCCCATGCTTGTGTGTTACTCACCGTAGCCCAAGGTAGGCTTCGTAAGGCAAGCTGCCGCCAGCAGTAGTGTTAGCCACCAGCCCTGAGAAAGTGCCATCATGACGGATGGCCCCAGTCAGAGGAGTAAACGCAGAAGTGTTCCGGTTATGCTTCGTAGGTCCGATTTTATAGCAAGTGCAGAGACCAGGTGCACCTAGGTGTCCGCCACAAACCGACACAGCTTCGTTCCCCTCTGACTGCGGCATGCCTGCTGCTCCGAGCGCGCGAGCGCGGAGGGCTGAAAATGTTACCATCCCGGCATCGCAGGACTACATGGCAGCTCCGATATTCTCTGATACAGCCTTGCGACGGCGGGCGCTATGAGCAACCTTGTCTCCAACGCCCAACACGTACTACTCCCGGTCAGCTCCCAAGCTTGCAGACTGCGAGAGCTTCGGAAGCACCGCACCGTTGCTAGACAGGAGCATACAGACTAAACATCACAAACAATGGTTTTACTGCATCGACGTGCAGTACAGCTATGTACTTCTGTCCTCCAGCAATAGCCCATCCGCCCATGGGGCAGCTGAGGCAATCAGAACTCTTCAGACCCTGAACATTAGCAGGGAACAGGCTTGTCATGGCCTGGTCACGGGTAACCTTGGTGCTGGTGGCCCTCACGCTGCTAAGTTCTCTGCAAGGCAGGTGGAGGCAAGGGAGGACCTTGACTGCTCGTCCTTGGCAGCGTACTTTGAAGCCTGTGGTAATGGGATGCTATGCGCTCGTGTGAATAAGGCATGGGTTCACGCTTGGCAGGCCGTGGTCTTGCTGACAAGATATCTGGGTACCAAGGAAAGCTCAACACAGCCATAGGTCTCCCTTGCTCTCCAGATACGAACTTGGTAGCCAAGACAAAGCAGAACACAACCATGGCTATCCAATGCTCTCCACCCCTTTCCCATGCAGATGCGGTGGGCGAGGTGGCACAGTTGGAAGCCAGGTTCCCAAAGAGGTTTACCCGACAGTCCAGGATCATGGCGGAAGGTCAGCCAACCAAGGCCCAGGGGTGGTGCATGCCCACTAAGAACTGGTTCTTCGATTTTGTGCTTTGTGAGCATAACACACCCTGGCTTTTTGTCGGCCATATCATAGCGGCATGGTCAGGTGGCGGAACCGGGTTAGACTAGACTAGCTTAGACTGAGGCCAAGCAGCACAAAGGCGGGCTACCAAGAGGACCAGCCTTTGGGCTGACATTTTGGGACTCGGTGGTGGTCCCTCCCAAGGGCTCGGTCTAGCCCTCATGTCTTTGAAATGGCAGCTGCGTGCGCCTGTATGGCATGTTTGCTGCCCTTCACCACGCGTCATTCTCAATAAAAGGCCAAGCACTATAGACTCACCTTCATCACTCTGCCCTGTAGACGAGTGCTCCGACATCCCGCCTGACAACACGTACACCTGTGCCCAGCAAGCGTCCTTTGGGAAGTGCAGCTCGCAGCAGTATGTGAAGCAGGGGCTGTGTAAGGCCTCATGTGGGCGATGCTCAGGTGTGTCTAGACGCGTGTCATCGTCTGACAGTGCCTTCATGGGTGTCATAGAAGTACATGCCGGGTGCCGCACCTGCGCTGTGCAAATAGTACCTTACAGTAAGTCAGGAACCAGGATTCATACCGGCTCCCGAGGGCCACGGTGCAGGGTGTGATGTGTGCCATGCTGCCAACCGACGCCATGTGCTCCGCAAACCTGAGCATCCCCTGGTGCTACATGTGCTGCAGGGCAGTGCAGCGACATCCCGCCTGACAACAAGTTCTCCTGCGCACAGCAAGCGGCCTTTGGCAAGTGCAACACAGGGTACATCGTGAATGGCGGCTACTGCAAGCTATCCTGCGGGCTGTGCGCTGGTGAGTCCCAGCGGGGCCGCTGGTTTTTGGCCCGCAGGCACCCCTGGAACAATCAGATACTTTGCTAGCCATGGCCGGCAGTGCGGCAAGCTTGCTTGCACCCCAGGGCGCCTGCACAGCTTGCAGCAGTGGTGGAGCATGGCCCAAAGAGTGTGCCTGTGGTGTGCACGCTGCCATGACTGGCCTATTCCTCCGACTGCAGTTGGTGGCCCTCCCGCGGCACCGTATGTCATTACTGGCCCAGCACCTGAGAAGCAACCCAGCCCTGCCTCCCCCGCACCGCCGCCAAGCCCCCCCGCACCACGCCCGCCGGGTATGCTTAGCTTAGCTCCTGGCCACAGACTGGAAAAACACCAGCACCCCTGGGAATGGTGATGGTGGGCTTGACCAGTCAGACAGACTTCCGTCCTTGGGCAGGAAGGCATACCTGGTCGCTATGTTGTCCAGTCGCTGTGTTGCCCAGTCGTGCCGTGATTGTCAGGTGCCATCACGACTGCAGCCCCGTGTGCCCCCACAACCTGCAGCCAAGCTCAAATGGATTTTGTTCTGTGTGCAGCGCCCTCACCAGAGGTGACTCCCTCGCCCCCACCGCCACCAGCACCACCAGCCCCTGCGGTGGAGAAGCCCGCCCCAAGCTTCAGCCCCAGTCCCGCCCCGTCACCAGAACAGTCGCGGCCGCCCTCCCCCTCCCCCTCACCCCCAACAGCTGCACCTACACCTGTAGCGGAGCGACCACCGCCCATCCCAGCCTTCGTGCGCAGCCCGGCCCCGGCCCCGGCTCCTGAGAGACCACCGACAGTCGCTCCGCCCCCAGCGCCCCAGCCTGAGCGCCCTCCGCCGCCTGCCTTTGTGCGCAGCCCCGCCCCAGCTCCAACGCCGGAGCGACCACCTGTAGCGCCGGCCCCGGCCCCCCAGCCCGAGCGCCCGCCATCACCCTCACCCCCAGCGTTTGTGCGCAGCCCCTCCCCAGCTCCCTCGCCCGAGCGGCCAGCCCCAACACCGGCGCCCACTCCCCTGCCCGAGAGCTCGCCTTCGCCGCCACCGTTTGTACGCAGCCCTGCCCCTGCCCCCTCGCCCGAGAGGGTGGCACCGCCGCCACCGCCGCCCACTCCCTCACCTGAGAGGGCACCGCCACCACCGCCCCCTGCTCCCTCGCCCGAGCGCGCTGCGCTTCCTCCCCCGCTGGCTCCTTCGCCAGAGTTTACAGCGCCAGCGCCCCGGCCGGAGGTCGCTGCTGCCCCATCTCCTGAGGTCAGGGCTCCCCTTCCCTCCCCTCCCCCGGCACCTCCCAGCCCGCCCCCCAGCCCTCCTGCCCCGAGGGGAGAGGCAGCCCCTGCTGTAGGCCCCGCTGCTGCCGCACCAACTGCTGAGGACGGGGGCTGCACCACCGCTGCACAGCTGATCAAGTCAGACCCAAGCTACTCCACCTTCGCCACCCTGGCCCAGGTGGGCTGGTGGAGGGAACCCAAGGGCACGGGCAAAGCGTGCTGCGTGTTGTATTTAGCTGCAAGGTTGGCTGCTAATGCCGGTGTGCAAGATCTTGGCAAGGACCTACTGCACCAGGCTGAGCCTGGCAGGCTTTGAATGTACAGTTGAGCGTTAGTCCCCCAAAGAAAGGAAGGCTTCCCTTCCACTTGGTCACGTACCCAACAAGGAGTTGAGGCATGCCTGCTGCTTGTTAGTATGGGTGGCAGGTAGTGCGAACCAGGAGTGAGAGCTGGGCTGTACTAGCAGGACTGGATGCAGGATGCGCCTGAGGGGCATGCCTGCTGCTTGCGCAGGCCGCGGGCCTCCTTCCCCAGCTGGGCTCCCCCAAGGACCTCTCCATGGTCTTTGTGCCCAACAACACCGCCTGGCAGACGTTCGCCAAGGGTGAGCCGCTCCCCTTTGAACGCCAGTCCAGCTGGTGGGGCGCAGCTGGTGCTGTGCTCCCTTCACGCTGTGCTGTGCTGTGCTGTGCCGGCCAGGTTGTCTTTGTGGGTGATGCTAGGCAGGAGCGCCAGATGTGGTCAAGCATTGCGAATGCATGTAAGGTAATGGCTATGTAACCCTCCTCAGTCAGTTTTTGTGGGAAGCCCTAGCGGTGGTGTGTGATGCTGGCTGCAGCTAATGGAGTGGGACTGGGATAGGCCTTGCACGCGTCCCTCGTACCCGGGTGCTGTCTGCCCTCACCCAGCTTGCCCTGCCTGCCTGCGTCCCTCCCTCCTGTGTCACTCAACGCAACAACCCTGCGAGCAGTGACAAGCCTTAAACCCGCCTCCATCATCCCTACCACAACCCCGCCGCCGGCTGCCGCCCCACCCTCTCCACCCCAGCCAGTCACGACTGGAGCTGCTCTGCTGGACGTCCTGGCCCTTTTGTTGGCCCCACTTGGGGCACTCATGCAGCATGGCCAGGTGATGGTGCTCTGTCAAATAGACTAGACTAGACCTGCCCTACTGCAGGCTTCAACAACCTGACGGAGGAGGCGCTTCTAGGGGACCCCGAGCTCCTGAAGGCCATCCTGGACTACCACGTGGTGCCCCAGCGTGCGCTGACAACCGCCCAGCTGACCACCAGGGACCGGCTGCCCACACTGGCGGACTCGCAGCTGCTGGAGGTGGGAATCGCTGCCTGTGTGAGACACCAGCCAACCTCCACAGCTGCGCCCCGGCGGCTGGCGAATGGGGTTCTGCACTGCCGCCTGGTGGCCACAGGAGGGGTACTTTACTTACCCCATGCAAGTGTGTGTTTGACGCTGGCAGGCAACCCGATGAGTGGAGGGCAGAGGTGAACTGTACTGATAGGGCTGCCTGCTGTCTTGTAGTCCGTTCGCATGGACCACACTGCCCCCGGGAGGGAATGGGAGCTGCTCTGGGCTGGCTTGGCAGACCGCAGGCACACGTCACGCTGCCAGCATGCCCGCCCTTCCCTTTCTGCAGGTGGAGAAGCCGCCGGGGACCTACACCTACCTGCAGGGCGCGGTTGGGTACGCGCTGGGCCGCATCGTGAGGGCTGACGTGGCGGCCTGCCAGGGCCGCCTGAACCAGGTGGACTCGGTGCTCATCTCCCCCCAGGCGGATGCCCTCCTCACTGCTCGGGGTAAAGTGGGGCGGTAAAGGGTGCAGATGGCCAGCTAGGCCACAGGCAGTGGGGTACTAGGCTTGTAAGGCTGGCTGACAGGGGCATGTGAGATGACAGAGAACTGTGTCTTCTAAAGCTGAAGCTAAAGATGTGCTTGCTGAGATTCGGGTGGTGCACATTGCTTGAACTTGAGCTGCCTGCCGCTGCTCGCCAAGCGCTCGAGACAGCCCTTGCAACACTGACTGGGGCGGGCTTACACTGCACTGTTGCATTGCCTAACATTCCTGGGTTACCCACCGGTTTTGCAAACTTTTGCGAAACTCCGCATGGAAGGCAGGGGCAGGTTGCACGTTCTTCTGTCTGCCAATCTCTTTCTAAACCTACCATTATTTCTTGGGGGACATGGCTGGTCGCAGGTTGCATTGCCCCAGTTGCAGCATTCCTGCACGTCCTCTCTTCCCTCAAGTTCATGTAATGTACAACAAGTCACATTGCAGCAGCAGCAATTCTGTACCTCAGGCCAACAGATTGCATGGCTAGCGCTGACAAGCACATGAGACAGTCAAGGGCAGCATGGTCAGCGTGACAGGCGCCTCTGGTGCTCTGTCGCTGCTGCCTCCAAGCTACCCCACCGGCGCACGGCTGCCCCCATCACATCTACTCTGCGGAAAAGCTGCATAGCGTCAAAGGCCGGGTTGATGGGGTTGCAGTCCAGGGCATACCTCAGGCCCTTGAGGTCTGCATCCCGTAGGCAGTATCTGAACTTTGCCTGCAGGTACACAGAACAGGCGAAGTGCATTGAAGGCCGAGCCACCCAATGACTGTGCAGATATATGCAGACATGCGGACTCAGGTGCCCTTTGGAGGCCGGGCCTACACACCATGCTGTGAGTGCTGCGCAGGATGTGCAATAATGCAGGCGGCACCCCGGGCTCACCTCAGTCTTGCTGATTAACCGGTGGTGCGGTCGGGGCGCTGCCTTGGCCTCAGAGCAGGCGCGGTGCAGGCGCAGTATCAAGGGAGCAAAGCTCAGTGTGGTCCGGCTGCAGGGCTGGAAGCACTCAAAGCAAGCTGCCTGGTAGCGTTGGCGGTACAGCTGCTGCCAGTCGAGCATGGTGGGCTGTGCCGCAGGTCCATGCCGCTCTAGTGGACATGGTCTGCCTTGCTGTCTCTGTGTGCTCTCACATGCTGACACTGCTGGCTCCTGCTGAGGTGGCTGGGGCTGCTGCTGCCAGCTGTGGAGCGAGCAGCGGGCTTGCCACAAGCAAGGGGGAGCTGCAGCTGCAGCCGCGTGCCAGGCGTGGCAGCTCTGGATGGCGCAGAAGAATGAGTCGTGGTCCAAGTGCTGCAGAATTTTGCAAATGATGTCTGGAGGCAGGTCTGATAGGCCTGTGCCAGGGGCGGTGGAAGCCTGCAGGATGGTGCAGTAACGATCCTTCAGTGGGTTGCCTTGTTGAGCAAAGTCAGGTGGCCTCAAGCAGCAGTCACTTTTGGGTATGCAGGGTTGGCTTCAACTATTGACACAGCCCTCTCATTAGCCTGCTGTACACTATGGTATAGACTACAGTCACCACTGCCCGCTCACCTCCTCAGCTAGCAGAGTCTTGACTTCCTCTGCTATAAAAGCCTTCCAATCGTCCAAGTAGCCTGCTGGCAGGCCAAGGTCAGCCTCGAGCAGCCGTCTCACGCCCTTCAGTGACAACCTGCGCTGCTGTTGGTGAATGTGACCGGCTCGTTTGCGGAGGCATGTCACCAACTCGTGCTCACGGCACGGCTGACCCGCCCTTCTGATGCGCTTTGAGAGGGGCTCCATCATTACTCCACATCCTGATTTTGCACCCCAGCTTGGCATCCCTGGAAAACGAGCCTGTTTTTGCGCGCATTCGTCAACTTACGTGACAGACGTACCCGTTTCCCTAGCTCTTGCAGGAGTGGCCAGTATTTCGCCGAAATCAACTCTTATATACATCACGGTCGGGATCACCATGACATTGCTGGCCATGACATCCAGAGGTTGCGGGCTCCACCAGCCACAGTTGTTGAGTACTAAGTTGCAGTACCCTTCCTGGAGCCGGAGAGGCGGCAAGACACGCTTCAAACGGGCTGCAGCTCAACTAAGCACGGAAAGAGGTACTACAACCCCTCACCTGCGAACCACAGTTGTGTTTGCATCGCTGCCTAGGTACCTGATCGTCCTCCTTATAGCTTCCAAGCCGTCTTCTTCGGTGCAGAAGCCACGAGCCCTGCAGCCACACAAGTCACGCCTGTCACCACCGCAACCGGTGTGGCGGCTGGTTCACGCGAGTACCTCTCCCTCTTCCCACCCTTCTTCTGGCGCACCACCAAGTATGAAGAGTTCCAGCCTGGTCTCTATGGTCTCAGCCAGCCACTTGCACTGAGCGAGAAGGCGGGCTTCGATGTGCGGCTGCGCATGACAGTTGCCAAGCTGGGGGATGGGTCCCTGCTGCTGGTTGGGCCCGTCGCACCCACTGCTGAGCTCTTAAGCCAGCTGTGGTCCATTGAGGGAGAGGTAAAGCACATCGTAGTGCCAAACACCTCGCCTGAGCACTGGTGAGTGGAGCTCATGCTCGGCGGCACTGGCGGGTGTGCAACTGTGTGCTTGCAGGAGACTCCTGTGTATGTAGTGGCCCTTGCATGAATAGTGTGGAATAATGCGACTCCCTGCATCTTGCTTGCCCTATTGCAACACTTGTCCAGGGTAATCGTGCTGCAGGTATTTCGCGCCTGCCCTGGCAGCCAAGTTTCCAGCAGCCACGGTGTGGACGGTGCCCGGGTTTTGGGAGGGCAAGGGAGCGCCCTTCCCGCCACTGGGCCTTGGCAAGATGCGGAAAACAAGCACATGCAAAGTGCTAGGTGGGCCACCTGCTGCGCATGACGCACACTACAGGATTCATCTGCGCGCCCTGCAGTCAATGAACTCGTGTTCGAGTTGGTGCTGCCTGCATTGGTCAGCAACCCCCACTCCTACGTTGTGCGTGTGCTGCCTGCCATGCTTAAGTTCACCCAGCGACAGTCAAACACTCTTTCGCAATAGCTGCTGACTTAGGAATAATCCTTTTGGCCTGTCGCCCAACCCCTCTTCCATTTGAGTGAGGATAGTAGCTACCCCCACCAGCCCATGCGGCCGCGAGTCTCCTACTCTCTGGCACCAGCGGATGCCTTGAGAGGAAGTACCTCTATCGCTGTGTGTGCAGGGGTTGACCCGCTGCCCCCTGAGCTTGACGGGGAGCTGGTCAGCGTGTTGTACGAGTCCTTCTGGTTCATCGAAGCAGCCATCGCCCTGCCGCGGTACAAGACCTTGCTACTTGCAGACACAGGTGCTGCGCGGCGCACTCTGCTGACTGGATTTCTCATGTGGCAGCTTGGTGCGGTTGATGCTGTGGGCGGGGAGATGTACGCCAGCTGCATGCTGTCTGTGGCACGTGGGCAAGATTGTTTACCCGGCGGCTATGGCTTCCTGGATGCGGCTGACAGAACAGCCAGCCTTGGTGGCCCCCAGAGGGTGGCAGCGGACACAGGAGAGCCAAGGCAGGGAAGCTGCAGGCAGGCGGGTTCTTGGACGTTGCCCCTCCACTGCGACACTGTCCTGGACCGTGCCCTGCCCTGGGTGCAGCCCTCTTGCTGGACCCTGAGGAGTATGCGGGAGCGGGGGAGCGGCTGGTGAAGAGCGCCAAGGAGGCGGGCATCTGGGGGCAGCTGGGGCCCAGTGTCACCAAAGTCAACTTCCAGAAGAAGCCAGAGGTGTGCCATGTCTGTTGTGTTGGCAACGGCAATATCGTGTGTGAACACAGGTTGTACAGCTGTAAACGTAAGTGGTGGATTCAAGGTATTAGCATGGGTGGCAGGTAGTGCAAACAGGGAGCAGAGCTGGGCTGGACGGGACTGACAGGGATGGATGCTGCTGTGCCTGCAGGAGGGGCGAAAATGGGTTGAGGCAGTGCTCGACCAAGATTTTGACACTGTCATTGTGGGGCATGGGTCTGCGCCGGTGAAGGGGGGCAAGCAGGCCTTGCGAGAAGCCTTCAGCTTTCTAGACTCAGCAGCATGACATCAGTCCCTTAGGCCAGCTTGTCAGCATGGACGCTTTGCTAAGCTAATTTTAGAGAGGCCGGCAGGCTTTCTGATGCATGCGGCCACGGATGCCAGGCGTGTTTGTATGCCGCGGCATGATGGGGTGATTGCACTCAGCCGTGATGGGTATGGAAGATATTGTTCTTGGTGCTGGCAGTCATTTCCTCATAGCTAGCTTTCTGGTGCCACACGAAGCAGCCGAGCGTAACTTACAGTGCACCAGTGATGGAATGAAGTTTATGTCGTCTCAGAGAGCCAATAAAAGAGTGACGCAGTGCGGAGGAGGGCAGTACACACCCATTAGCCCATTAACGGACCAAACTCTTGTCCCCTGGTGCCTTTCTTATGGACCAAACCAGCCACACACTGAGGGGACCTTGCCCTTTGAAGCCAGAGCCCGCACTGTCGGGCTGGGGGAACTAAGCAGGCCTAGGTAGGCCAGCCTTCCACTACATTCACCAGGATGGGTGGGCTGACTAAACCTTGATGCCCTCGGGAAGCACGCGGGCGAGGATGTCAGCTGACAGCTTCTCCACCTGCACCAGGGCGAGTGTACGAGTCACACCAATATCAACTAATTTGTTCTGGATGCTTTAGGAAACCCTATTGAGGCACCTTGCCAGCGTGGAGTCCACACCCCCTGCCACCATGGACGGGTCACTCACTAGGTGACAACCCCCAGCCAGCATGTACGCTGCAACCGCCCAAGACTTTTTTTAGCTGGCTAGTACCGGTCAGCCAACACAAGGTGCCATCCGCTTTTAGAAAAGAGGTGCAGGGAACTCCCAAGAACGAGGGCCACCCTCGACCAGGTCAAGCCATGCCAGTGGCTGCAGCAGCCTGGAGCGCTCTCTGCAGCTCTTCCAGGACGTCGCCACCCCTGCCAGTGTGGCGCGAGCTCGGCTAGACATTCGGCTGGCGCCTGGTGCGGCTCACCTGGGAGTCAAGGGACTTGAACGCGGCGGCCTTCTCAGCCTCCAGCTGCTCCAGGGCCTTGTTCAGCTCAGCATCCACCTTCTGCGAGGGGCACACGCGCACCAGGGAAAGCATGAGGAGAGCACCATCGGAGAAGAGCGGATCGGCAGCATCCGAAGCACAGGGGCTTCCTACCCATGAGAACAGCAGCACGGCCAGTGGGCTCCATGGCCTCATTACATGGTAAGAAATGCTCGCTGGCGCAACCACTGGATGCCAAGCATCCGCATTATGGATGCGAGGTCAGGCACGCCCTTACGGTAACCACTGCATCAGGCCTTCACACTTCATGCTCCTAGCCCTCGGAATGGGTTGCACGCCGAAGCCACCACAGTGTGACAAGGGCGCACCGCCTTGGCTGCCGCCAGGTCCTTGGCCGCCTCGGCAGACACAGCGTTCTTGGCATCAGTGATCTTCTTCTGGGCCGCGGCGCGGGCATCAGCAATGATCTTCTCCGCCTCAGCCTGCACACCGGCGGGAGCCCAGCGAGGGTGATATGCATGCCCTACGGAGGGGAGTACCTACTTGTGGCACCTCAGGACCCAACACACCTACCTGCTTGCCAGTGGCAAACGCTTGTCGCATGCAGCCTCCGCCTCAGACCAACTTTTAGGGAGGGGGGATGCAGTGCTACCCACTCATGCCCACCGTACGCTCCGGCGCCTCCCCTCGATGTCAGCATACAGGCCTGCCCCAAATCTTCGCAGCTAGCCCGCAACATGCTGTGCAGCTCAAATGCGCCTGGAACCCTTCGCAGCCTCACCTAAACCTGCCCGGCTGATCCCACCCTCCACGCACTGCACTGCCCGCCACTTCGCACTGTTGCGCCTGTTCGCACCTATACACAATACCACAATACCTCCGCACTGACCTGCAGCGCCGCGATCTGTGAGGAGTTGTCCTTCACCAGGGACAGCTTGCCGCGCAGCTCCGCGTCGCGCTCGTCCAGCAGCTTGCCCACAGGCCCAAACCAGGCCTTGTCCAGGAACACCATGAGTAGGAGGAACTGGCCGGCCATGATGGGCAGGGTGAGGTTGAAGTCGAAGATCTTGCCGGCCTCGGCGTGCGCCGGCAGCGACAGCAGCACGTTGGACAGCACGGTCAGTGCGGCGGGCTTCAGCGCGGCGGGCAGCTCCCTGCGCGACGGCCAAGCAGCGTGCAAGTCACACACACTACAGTAGACAGCCAGTCCACAAGTACGAGCAACCCAAAGCACAACGCCCGCTAGCACCACCACGGCTTCCAGACTAGACAGGACCATGTGAAATTCACCACTGCCGGTTGCAGCGGCCACCAGTGTGCCCTGCTAAGTTCAACTATACCCCTTCTTTTAAAAAAGCTGTCTGCCCTGCTGCTCGCTGCAGCACAGTATCAATTCGCTAACATCCTGGAGTGCCTGATCTCACGGCACCGGGGCTGCCTACCCACTGTTCCTATCCCAGACAGGTGAACTCATAACTCCTAATATAGCTGCCGCAACCGAGCGCTTTCAGACGTCATTGTGACCCCAGTGCACCAGCGAGCTGCTCACTTGGCGGGCGCCGCTGGCTTCTGCTGTGCCCTGACAACAAGCACACGTCTCTGGGGTGCGCTGGCTGCCCGCTGGGCCACGAAGGGCCTGGCCTGGTGGGTGGTGGCCGTGCACTGCATCCTGCCGCCTCTATAAGGCTGTGTTTATTATGCAGAAACCAGGAGCAGCCCACAGGCAATCGAGGGAGCTAGACCGGCGAACGCACGGTCCATCATCATCGCAATCCTCCCGCCATTAGGACAGTCCGGTACAGCCTGCTTGAGTCTACTTGGGGAGCGCAGGAAGAGCACGGATACGAACTACACAGTCATCGGACCGATAGCAGCTTAACGTGCACTATGGGGAGGGGAAGAGGACGAGGGGTGAGTGCAGTGCAGCACCATGATGGCAACTGTGATTGATATACGTACTGTTTGTGTTGTGCTAGTTAGAGCAGCGATTGATTTAACGGGGGTTTTGCCTCCGCATGCATGTCCGTAGATGCAGCCATCACATGCGAGATGCAGATGTTAGGACTCCCTGTAGCAGGCCGTTGTAGGGTTGGCCGTGGTAAATCAGTGTCTTGCATTCTGTTTTCCAGTCTCTGTTGCCTGTTTGTCGGTTAGCTAGTTGGCAGCCCAGCAGGCTGGTGCTAGGTGTGCCTCGCCCACAGACTGCCACCAGCATACCTTGCCCTCCTACTCTGCCCTTTGTAAGCAGAAGCGCACCCTGAAGAGGGACTTCCGGGAGCAGCGCGACAACAAGTGGACCGAGAAGCGCCAGCGCGTGGGGGATGGCTGGGCGTCACCTGACCTGAAGAGCGAGACGTTTGAGGAGTACTATAAGACACAGGTCGGCAAGGAGCGCAGCAGAGCAGTTTTTGTGGTCTTCTTTGCATCCTTGGCAACTTCCCGCCTATGAAGTTGCGGACCTTGCACATTCAAAGGCAAAAGTAGTCGCTGGTGAGGTGTGAGAGGTGCCAGCAGGTCGTCGCTCACATCAGGGGGCAAGGCCGCATGGTCACGCGCAGCAGCTCACAGCAGGGGTCATCTACGTTGGCAGGCCAGACAGACCAGGCCGCACCCAGCTGATGGCGGAAAGAACAAGCGGCCAGCCGCGTGGCAGTGAATTTCCTCGGTCCGCCGTTGACTGCCTTTTCGCTTGAAGATCAGGCCGCCGGGTGTTGCCTGTGCATGCTGCAAACAGAACCAGATCCCACCATCAATCGTGGGACTAGCTCTGACACAGCCCTGCCCTGCTGTCTCCTGTCTTCCCAGGCCGTGTGCCCGGAGGGCGAGTGGGAGGAGTTCCTGGCTGCCCTGCGCAAGCCGCTGCCCACCACCTTCCGCATCAACGGCTCGGGCAAGTTTGCCGCCGACCTGCGGGCCAAGCTGGAGAAGGACTTCTTCTCGCAATTCCATGGGGCGCCCATACGGGTGGGTGGGTGCTCGTATAGGTTCCTTTTTAATGAAGGATTGCATGGGGAAAACCTCAATAATACACAGTGTGCATAGCATGGATAAAACCTCCATTTTTAGAGGAAAATATATAACAATAGGCGTGACATAAATGGAGAGTGATCTGGCGGTGGAGTGGGCGAGCTACAGCAGAGGGGTGTTCCTCTCAGGGCCTTCTGAGCGCCAGTGAGGCTTTTCTGGGTTCCTTGTCTAGGGGCCTCCCTGATTGCCTTAGGTTGGTAGAGGTGGAGGTGGTACTGGTCTTACTGCAACTGCTCACTTGCTGTTGGTCCCGTCAGCAATCAGGTGTGCGGCAACACAGCGCTCGGGCCTGAAGCATGGTGCACTTTCTGAGGCAGTTGGCACAATGCTGTTGACCTGTGTGTGTGCAGATTGAAGGGGAGGTGATCGAGGCCCCCAAGCCGCTGCCCTGGTACCCCGAGAAGCTGGCCTGGCAGTTTGACTTCAGCAGGTCGCAGGTGGGTGGGCAGCGGAGGGGCAAGGAGTAAGGAAAGGGTGGAAGAGGAACAGAAGCCGGCGGGCTGCCCCTTAGGGTGGTCGACAGCTTGCACCTGCTGCTCAGCCTCCTGCGAGACTGGCCTTGGTCATAGCAGCCGCCTCGCTGTGCAATGGGGATGCACCTCACATGCCTCGGCTGCCAGCCGCTGCCTGGCAAATGCTTCCCTCGCCCTTCGTCCCTCCCTTCCTGCGCAGCTGCGCAAGCTGCCAGTCCTGGAGGCCCTCCACGAGTTCATCAAGCGCGAGAACGAGGTGGGCGCCATCACCCGGCAGGAGGCGGTGTCCATGGTGCCGCCACTGTTCCTGGAGGTCAAGCCCTGGCACCGCGTGCTGGACATGTGCGCGGCGCCGGGGTCAAAGACCTTCCAGCTGCTGGAGGCGCTGCACGCAGGTGTGGTCGGGCTGGGTGTCTGTGTGGGTGTGTGGTGGTGGTGTGGGGGTGTGTGTGGGTGTGGTGGTGGTGTTGTGGGGAGGGAAGGTGTGACGATGGGTCGAGGCGGGGTGCTTACATGCTGAGAGATTGCGCTAACTAGAGCATGCGCCAAGGGTTGGGCGGGAGGTGGGGAGGGCGGGCTGCGTGCTGGGACCTCCGTTGTGAGGATGACTTGTGATAAGCGGATTGAGTTGGCGGCAGGGCCGAGTGGAAACATTTGTCATGGGCCCCAGGGTAAAGCTGCCAGAACTGAGGGAGCAGGGTCGGGTGATGAAAGTCTAGTGAGGTGGCCTGGGTAAGCGGGGAAGTGAATGCATGGGCTGGACTGGTCCAGCTGAGGCGTCCAATGGGCGAAGACCATCACCAATCCACTTCCGGGCCCGCCCCAACAGCCTGCTGAGTTTAACCCGTCTCCCTGTGCTGTGGCGTCCCTCTCCAGGCCCGGAGGCGGCCACCGGCCTGGTCATCGCCAACGACGCCGACGCGCAGCGCTGCAACCTGCTGACGCACCAGACCAAGCGCATGTGCTCCCCCGCGCTGCTGGTCACCAACCATGAGGCACAGAACTTCCCTCTCATGCTCAACCTGGGGACCGACGCCGACAAGGTACCCACCGGGCCGCGCTGGTGGCGGTGCCTGCGTGCGCTTACACGTCCCTGCCCGCAAAAATACTCCAGGGCTTGCTGGTGTGGTGTGCTTTCACCCTGGCACCCCTCATGTTCCAGTCGCTTGGAGCTGGGCAGACTGGTACACTGACTAGGGGGGTGTAATGCATGTTAAGCTTTGTCGTTATCGTAATATTACCAGCTAAGCTTTGTGTTTAGCTTTTGGCTGTGCTCCATGCCTCCCAGCTTGCCCCACTTGAAACTCCATTCCGCGTGTCCGCTTCGTCGCAGGAGAAGCACGTCCTGTTTGACCGCATCCTGTGCGACGTGCCCTGCTCTGGCGACGGCACGATGCGCAAGGCGCCCGACATCTGGCGGCGCTGGGGCGTGGGCAACGGCAACGGTCTGCACTCGCTGCAGCTGCGCATCACGCTCAGGTAAGCTGGAAATGCGCACGGTGGGGTGGAAGGGAGGGGGGGG
>BBXU01001052.1:0-10768 GCA_001598975.1 Parachlorella kessleri | reverse complement strand
CCCCCCCCCCCCCCCGCCCCTTACCACTACCACCCCCAACCACCACAAGTCTTGCCCAGAGAAATTGCGATTTACAAGGGCCTCCCAAACGCAGTGTGGCACGGCTGCCAAGCCCCGGGAGATCACCCAGGCAGCAGTCGAGGCAGGACCTCACAGCAGCTGCTACTTCCAACGGAGCAGCAGGTTAACCATGCTCCCACCTGGTCCAGTGTGGAGACTGGACATCTATCGAGCATGTGCTTTCTGAGTGTCTCGACATACTCTGCAGGCACCACATGATCCTGCACCGCGGACAGATGCAATAATCTCTCAGACTGATGCAGCTGTTCCATTTCCCAGGCCCCAACTGCCCGTATGCATGAGGGTCTAACGGGCAGAACGGGCAGCACAGCCAGCTAGCGAGAAATTTCAAGGAAACGAGCACTGCAGGCGAGGCATCTAAAGGCCTCCTTATCTGTCTTGCCAGGCTTACCAGCATGCCAATGTGCTGGCCCAGTTTTATGTAGATTCCTCCGTTGGCAAAGAACACGTCCACCAGGCGTTGTGCACCCCTCAGGTGGCACTCCCGCTTGGCCTTCTCCCGCGCCTGCCCCTCCAGCCCGCGCAGCGACCACTTGTAGTCTGTCCACGTGCAAGGAAGCCCAGCAGCAGGGGTAGGGGCAGTGAGGTGTGTGCCTTGCTGAGGGTGGCACGAGGCTGGCTTCCCTCCGCCAGCTCCCCTGGCACATCCTGGCTCTTTGTTAGCCCCACCTATGGAGGACTCACGGCAGCATGGTCAGGTGGCGGTACGCTGTCAGATTGGACTCGACTAGGATAGCCCATCCTACAAAGCCCTATTAGGATCAGAGCCCAGCGCCACTGCACGCAGCAGCGGGCAGCAGCGGCAGCATGCCGCTCCGAGTCCACCTCCTCCCTGCTCGGCAGGCTACAACCACAAGTATGCTAACATTCGCGATTCATAGTTCACATGGCCACCGTGCTCCGACTCCCCTACCTGCAAGGATGGTGGCTGCTGCCGAAACGTCCCTGGCCAACCTCACAGGCGCGGACCCCACAAAGTAGGCAAAGCGCTTGGGCTCATCTGCCACGACCACGTATGCACCCAGCCTGCAGAAGAGCATCAGTCCAACACGTGCTGTGAGTGTCCACAACCCGCACAGTAGCAGAAGGGGAGGCCTGTAGGTTCAGCTCAGCTGAGACATGGTTCCCACATGGGCAAGCCAGCACAGCCGCTGGCTCTCACTTCACGAACTCAATCACGTACCCTATTGAAGGTGTCACTATGGCTAGCCTGCGGAGGGCGTTTAACCCAGCTGCAGCCACCACCGCAGTGCTGTATGGTCTTCCAGTCGCATGCCGCAGCACTTGTGTTACGCCTCTGAGAAACATGTGCATGACTTCGCCTCAACGAAAGTAACAAGGCTGAGTAGGGTGAATGAACGAGAGACCCAAGGAAGCGCAGGGTTAGTCATAAGTTTGCAAACTTTGACCAGCGGCTGGGCAGCTTGGCTTCTTGTCCACGTGTTCTGCCTTGCAAGTGAGAGTACAGTGGTTGCATACATCAATAAGGTTCCCCATTCGTTGTGGCATGGGCAAACCCTTCGCCTGTCATTGGTCACTCAGAGAAACACAAGTGATTCACACATGGCTCCCCGGTGTTTGCTTGCATAGAGCATGATGCCAACGCTGAAGCTTGCACAGCGTTGGCACGAAAGTGGCAGCGGCGTCCACAGCCATGATCCGCTGTGCTCGTTCTGAAGCATGAGCTGGGCCACAGCTAGCAGGGTAGCATGTTTGTGTGCAGGAAGGGAAAGCCAAGACATATGCCAACCTCACAACAGTTACGGCAGCAAGCAAGATTTGCAAGCTCCAGGGTGGAAAGCAAGTTATCCCAGCCCGGGCACTTCTTGGTGATGATGGCAGGCGGTGCAAAAGGAGCAAATAGTTAGCGCAAACTGCACTGACAGCGGCTAGATGCAGGTTGTGCTCTGGTTCTTGCCTGAGCTTTGGTGGACTCCTACAGGAACAGATGAGAGGGGCTACAAGTTTTTTTGGGGCTGTGCCCCTTCATGTGGCACCTTCTGCATAGCAGCTTGTGTGCCTGGTCTCTTGGCTAGAGAGTTACCTCCACACCCTTGCATGCAATATGCAACGGGTTACTGCTTGTTGGCGAGCCAGCGACACTGCACATCCGGAGCAGCGAGCACATGTCGATTACATGGCAGCTACTATGGTGCCCTTATACAATATGAAGGCCACAACCAGCTTGATGTTGAAGAACAGTAGATACGCAAGAAGAAGACATGAAACCTGTACGCCGAGAGCAGAAAATTCCAATTTCAAGTGCCAGAGAGTGTTTTCCTAGGCAGAATTCCCAAGCGTTTGATGGTACACCATAGCGGCGTGCATTCCAGCATCCGGCTACAGAGACATCCAGCGGCTGTGTGAGTTCAAATTCCCTCACACAGTAACATGGCACAGGCACCACTGTTCAGATAAGACAAACATGTCAAACAATATAACTCCCCAAGCACTCCGGGTGAGGTAGCACAAGCATGGCCGGCTGCTGGCATGATGTAGTGCAGCAAGTCAGGTGCACTGGTGTTGCTCAAGAGTTGAGGGCCCTCTCCAGAGTTTCAGACAGCTCCCCAGACTGGTACGCCTGAATCATGATGTCGCAACCTCCAAAGAACTGCAACAACACAAAAGCTGTCATAAAGAGCGCCCATGCCCAGCAAGAACAACAGTTCATGTCATCCACGTGACGCACTATTACCACCTGGGTTGGGGCAAATGCGTGACAAGAGCCTGACAAGACCAAGGATACCAGCAGCAGCACCACCGTTGTTTAGACTCTGCCATCACACAGCTTAGAAAGCTGCTAAAGCACGGCTTACCTCAGCATCGATATAGACCTGCATGGACAAAGCACATTGCATAACCTAAGCGAACCATGTAGGCTACTATAATGGCACAGTGGCTACCAGTGACATGACTCCTGCATCTACTGGGGAAACAAGAAATCTCCCACACAAATATTTGCCACAGACCTGGGGGAAAGTTGGCCAGCTGCTGAACTCCTTCATGCCTGCAGGGGCATCACCATGGAGGGTCTGACTGCTGGGATGCCACAAGTAATGGAGCAAGCCTGAGCTTTATCCACAAAACACATACTATGCTTCGCTTCGACACCAACACGACAGTGGCCAAGCACGCTACAGACATGCAGGCAGCCCCCGCCAGGATGCCGTGTGGCTTGCTGGTGCCCTAAAATGTACACCATCTACCAAGGTCATCATGATAAACACAGACAGCGATAAGCATCACCAAGCCAGCAGCCGGGCTGCTGTCCACGGGGGAGCCTCACCAGAGCGCAGAAGGTCATCCTCCAGGATATTGACCGTAACATAGGGCACAGCTGTGGCATTAAGTATCTGAACAACGGTGTTGCTAAAGCCACACATGGGCATTTGCTTTGTGCCCTTGATGAATGCCACCACCTGCAACGGGACGGCCCAGGCCGGCTCACAGAATGCAGGCATAGAGTGTGGGTGGGACCAACGAAGACAGGCGAGGGGCCAAGCGGAGTGGCAAGGGTGCCAAAAAGTGCCGACATAATCCCTTTGTACCTTGTTCTCCTTAATAAATTGCTCAATAGCAGACCTCAGCTCTGGCTGCAGTCCAGTGCCTGCAGTGCTGCTGCTAAGCTCTGCAGAAAAGGCGGTCATATATGTCAAGCCAACTTGCCATCCTCACGTGCTGCCACGCAAAGGTGCCCAAAAGGTGATAACGCCGGCTAGCCAACAAACAACGTTAGGGTGCTGGCATGTGCAACACTTCTAGCCAGCACACAAATATCAATGGATAGCAACCTTGACAAGTCTGCAAGCTGTTCATGCTTCCTCACGCACAACCTTCTCCGAGGAGGAAAAACGTAGACGACTTGCAGTGCTATCACCACAGTCAACAGTCGCAGGCTCACCTGGCCCAGCCGCTGCCCTGGGCTGCAGCCTGTGAGGCCTTGCGATCCTTGCTGCTGGACGCTGCCGCAGGCACTGCCGTTTAACGTTTATCCCCTGAGCAAGCAGGGACAAGTGCTGCAGGGCCAGCGGCACCATGGTTACCATGACCTCTCCTAGAGCGACTCGCAGTGCAGCGCTTCGTCGAGGAAGGTTAGCAGCTGGGATTTTACACGGCGCGGAGCTTTGTTTTAGGCGTGCGTTTGTGGGGGTTTATCGACCAGCTGGGTTCCGTATTTCATTTTGACACTTATTTTTCCCCCTTACCTGGACCACTTCACGACCAGGCGTACCTTTATGGTCTTCACGAGGAAGCTTTGGTGGCGAGCGCTCCGACACTCTATAGTTGGCTTATTTGCGCTTGTTAGCGGTGTACTTGGTAGGCAAGTCGAAGTTTAGTCGCCTTTCAGCTGCACTCGTGAGCCGAGCACCATGCTAGCGCACTCTACAGGTATGCGCTCAGCAGAGTGCCAGACAGGTCTATGTCGGCCACAGGGCCGGCGCAGAGGCTGGAGCTCACTTTGCAGCAGGCCCAAGCACCACCAGCTGCAGCATCTCCAGCAGCAGAGGATCACAGCGCAGGCCCTGGGCTCGAGGGACAGCGAAGACGACACGCCTCGGCCAGTGCAGAGAGGCAGCACTGCTGTTCCCCTGCGCGTCTTCTCTCCCTTGGCTGAAGCAACCAGCGCCCTATCGGACCTGGCTTCCCTCTCCATGCTGGGCAACGTGGATGTCCCCAACAGTGCCGTCTCTATCAGTGACGTCATGGCCCCCGTCAAGACCGACATGGAGCAAATGCGGCAGAACCTGCGCAACGTGGTGGGGCGGCGGCACCCGCTGCTGATGACGGCGGCAGACCAGATATTTTCGGCAGGCGGCAAGCGTCTGCGGCCTCTTATAACCCTGCTTGTCGCACGAGCTACTCTCCCTCTTTCAGGGCAGAGGTGAGATTTTGAGACACAGGCAGTTCATTCCTGGGAGGCTTGTTGTGTGTGCTCTTTTTGCCTGCCGCCTTGCTGCCCTGTTTATAGTGCTTGCCTAGTCATACACGCTGTTCCCAAGTCTGCTTTGGGCGTTCCACTCTTGTTCCGTCCTTGCATGCTGCCGTTCCTCTGGAGCAGAATAGGGCAGGACTTGAAAGGAATGCCCAGTATCTGCTGCTGTAGTGACATGAATGAGAAGCACCGGAGGCTGGCGGAAATTGTTGAGATGCTGCACACAGCCAGCCTTGTGCATGATGATGTGCTGGACGACTGTGATCTCCGCAGAGGTAAATGACTCCTGGCTGTCCTAGCTTGTTCACTTTCCGGCATGGGGAGTGTGGTTCGTGAACCGGTGACTCTTGAAGGGCTCACTGGTGCTGCTGGTCTTTCATTATTGGACGATCGTGGTCAGTTGTTGGGTAAAATGGTGGGGAGTCATAGATCTCATTGCCAGCTTTGGAACCTAGCCAAGTGTACTCAGCTGAAGCGAGCGAGCTGCCTTCAGCGTGCCCATCCTATCTCATGTGCTTGTCCTGCTGCAGGGAAGGCGACTGTGAACAGTCTGTTTGGAACCCGTGTGGCAGTTCTGGTGGGAGATTTCTTGTTCGCTCAGTCCTCCTGGTACCTGGCGCAGCTTGAAAACCTTGAGGTGTGTTTGGCTGGATGGGGGCCTGCTTGCCAAACAGTGCAGCTTGGTATCAGAACCGTTGGACTAGTGCATCTGTAAAGGTCAGCTCAGTTGCAATAAAAATGGCAAGCAATCAGGCATTGCTGGGTGGTGCCGGGCTTGCTTTGCCCGACTGCCTGTTCATAGCTGTTGCACTGGCTTTGCATAGCTCCGCATATACTGGTTGCTGCAACCACTGCTAGTGTGCCGCTTACTCATCCAAGGGTGCTTGTTGTGTGTAGGTGATCAAGCTGATCTCCCAGGTCATTGCAGACTTTGCTGATGGCGAGATCAGCCAGGCGGCTAATCTGTTCGACACGCAAATCACGCTAGAGAAGTATTTGGATAAGTCGCATTTCAAGACGGCTTCTCTGATTGCTGCTGCCTGCCGCTGTGCTGCTGTCTTCTCCGACTGCACAGATGAAGGTGAGGTTATTATTCACTGCATGTAACGAGGTGGTGCGTAAAGAGATGGCGTACACCCATTGAATTGTTGTTCAATGGGTCGTAATGCTGCTGTGGTGCCATGAGGAGGTGGATCTGTGGCCTTGTTTACAAGTCCTGAACTGTTACATCATGGTGACAGTGTGTGGCAGTTACGCTTGTATGCCTGACTGACTGCGTGTCGACACCAAACGTAGATCGTATGCGTGCTGCCTCTTGACCCCATATGTTGTTCCCTGCTCCTCTCTTTCCCCCTTCTGCAGTCAAGGATGCCATGTATGAGTACGGCAAGCACCTGGGGCTGGCCTTCCAGGTGGTGGACGACATCCTGGACTTCACACAGTCCAGCGAGGCCCTGGGCAAGCCGCAGGGCCAGGACCTGGCGTCGGGGAACCTCACCGCACCGGTGCTGTTCGCGCTGCAGGTGGGCCGTGCCTGCGGGCAGACGGCAGACTGGTGGTTGGTTAGTTAGTGGAGGCAAGGATTGTGCACGTGGGTTCTGCGCCACATGTGGAACGGGGCACCTATGTTGTTTGCCTGCCCCGGGGTTGGTGTGCGTAGAGTTTGTGTACTTGCCCTGGTCCTGGTTCTCTGCAGGTTGCAAGCAGCTAACTTGTGTTGCTAGTATTGTGGGGTTATGCGAGGGTGTGTCATGACCGCATGCAGGACCCTGCCGTGGGCCCCCGGCTGCTGCAATTGATCAAGGGGCGGTTCAAGGAGGAGGGCACGCTGCAGCAGGCTTTGGCGCTTATACACGAGGGAGGCGGCATTGCAAGGTACGGTGCAGCAGCAAGGGGTACAATAATGAGTCGGTTAGCATTTGTGTGGGCGACATGATGGTGTTTGCAGCTGATGGATTGCAGCTGGCTGAGATCTGTCTGTGGGGCCGGGCCCGCTTACATGGGGTGTGGGGGTTGCCCTTTGGCAGAGGGTGCTGTGCTATGGTGCTTCTCACACAGGGGTTATGGTGTGGGAGACGGAGTGCGGTGACTTGGGGGACCCATGTTACCAGCTTGTACCAGGTGGAACAAGTGCTTGTGTTACGCCTTTTGGCATAATTGCGTCTGTGCGGACTTGTTGTGTGCAGGTCACGCCAGCTGGCTCGTGAGGAGGGCCGGACGGCACTGGCTGCGCTGAGCTGCCTACCCGACACCCCTTCCAAGCGGTCCCTGGAGCGCATGGTCGACTATGTGTTGGACCGCCTGTACTGATGAAGGCGGCTATGTTGGGTATTCACATAATCAGGCCTGAACACGGAGCTTAAAACCGCCAAGAAGCCTTTTGATTTGGAGCTGTTACCCAGGCTTGTTGCTGACTCCCTCTGGTACCTATCATGTGGATCCTAGGGTGTCCAAGCCTGCAATGTGTGAGGTATTTTTTGTCAGCACCCAAGGCAAACTAAGGGAAGTCGCAAGCCGTGCTGCCGTGCGTGCGAACTTGCTTTTGGGAAACAAGGATGGATTGTCGTTATGGGACAGGCTTGGGAAGCCAATGGCTTGCAGGCAGTATTGGTGATACCTCTTTCCTGTTCCTGCAAAATGAGCACCCTCAGAATGGTGCGCTGCCTGCCTGGCATCATTGCGTCAGCGCCATTGCTTTTGTTTGTACCATACATTTAGCGCCATCTCCATTTCATTCCCATGCCCAGAGTATCTGGTGGTTCCCTACGATTGATTATGTATGGAGATAGCCGGTGAGGCTGTTTTTGTCTGTTCGTTGCCTGTCTGTTATTGCTCAGTTGCAGCTGCACCAAGCGAGCACCTGCTATTGCTCTGACACGCCGTCTTGCTAGCCTCAGGCCCAGTACCCTTGTTACGGTTCGACCCTGGGGCTGCAAGTTTTTATGATGGTTCCATGTGTTTAATTGTGCTGGGTTGCTAAGTGTCAGGGTTTTGAAGTAGCTACGATATGCATATGTGATAATCATATGTAATCCTTCAATGTTGCAAATTGGCACTGTGGTCCGATACTGAAGGCATCACCTTGCCTGGTACCTCTTCTATACTTTCCGTACTGTTTCAAGTTGTTGGCCCATCAAGAACAACCCAGCCATGGTAAACTGTGTTACATCTACCCTCCGTTTGTGATGTGAGCCGAAAGGAAGGCTTCCTTGAAGCTTCTGCTAGCTCCTCCCCCCCCCGCTCGCCCCAGGTGGGAGTCCGCGATCTATATCCCGCGGATGCATTCTGACGCCTCCTAACGTCCTCACGTTGGTCCTGTTCCGTGTGTCCAGCCCGAGGCAGTGGTGGATGACAAGGAGCAGCATTGTGGTGCTAGGGAAGCGGGCGGCGGGGTAATCATACTGCCATTTACGTCATAGGGCGCGAAGCACCGCGTTCCGTTATGGCGAACCCGTCTGCCTGTGGGTGTTATTCAATTGTGCATGGTCTCAAATTCTTCTTGAGCCCGCAGAAGTAACGACAGTATAAGTGATTGAGTTTGTAGACGCAAGTGATCGGAAGCTCGGGAGCATGACGCACAGCCTTCTGACCTCCTTTTGTGTCCTCTTAGTCTTGCAACGGGCATGGGCTCAGAACACCACGTTCGAGCCCTGCAGGCTGACGACAAGTGAGCAGCAGAGGTCGTCTTGCTCCCCCCCTCACATGTCGTTGCATGGCTCCCCATGCTGGCTTCGAATCTGAGAACCAATGGCCTCCACCTTGCAGTTCACTTCTTAACTGGCTATCGTCCTTGCATGGCCGGTGCTGCAGGCACCGACAGGGCTACAGTCTCATGCGAGGGGGCTGTGGGCTGGGTTAGTACTTCCGGGGGCGTTGTCAGCCTGGCAGATGCTGCAAACCAGACCAGGAACTCGTCAGCCGTGGAGTTTACCTTTACCGACATCACCCTGACTGCAGATGCATTTGTAGAGGCCGCAAAGGTGTGTACTGGCAACACTTTCTTTACTGAAGGATGGGGGCAGGGGTCAGGCTCAGCTTGGCCCCGTGACACACTGCCCAGGCATTGCATGCCGGTAGCTGTATGAGCAGCTGTAGAGCTGTAGAGCCACACCCTGCAGGGCTGCATGTGAGGCAGGATACCTGCCACTCAGCTGCTATGGCTGAAGAGCACCCCCGCTTCTGGTGTTGCAGGCTGTGCTTGCAGTCGGCGGCGGCAAGGCTGTTGACATAACCCTTTCCAATGTGACCATGAACCGCCAGTCAGTGTATCTTGGCCGGGAGCTGAAGATTCCAGGTAGAAGCACAGCCCTCAGCTCCATGTGCACTAGTGTGACAAGTCTGTGCCAGGAAGCTGTGTGCCACAGTGCAAACAAGCCCTTGCACCCTCGCATGTCTTGCTGGGGTAGCTTAGCCAGTTGGGGGACAGGGACCACTACCTGCCAGTCCTTCCACCATTTGCCGTTTGTTTCATCAAACGTACTTCCCTGTGTGTAGGGGGCGCCTCTTATGCTGTCACCCTGGACAACAGCAACATCACCCGCAACCAGTTTGTCGCCCCCCTGGCCTTTGCGTCCAACGGAGACCTCAACATAGTAGCCACCCTGGCTGGCTCCCAGCTGTCTCTTAACCAGCTGGTGACGGTGTCGGCTGGCCTGGTCCGGGGGCTGGCTGGAGCTGACCTGGGCCTCAACAGCTCTGTCGTGGAGGACAACCAGGTAGGCGCAGGTACTGTGCTGCAGTGCTGGCTAGCCGCTGCAGGACTGGTACTCTACTCCAGTGCGACTATGTGTGTCAGCTTTTCTGGATTCCTGGACAACCAGGTAGGGGCAGGTACTGTGCTGCAGTGCTGGCTAGCCACTGAGCGCAGGACTGGTACTGTACTCCAGTGCGGCTACATGTGTCAGCTTGTCTGGATTCCTGGTAGTATTTCTAGAAAATGCTGTGCTGTGCTGTGGCTCGCTGTGCAGGTGCTGAGCTTGGGGGCGCTCGCCATCAGCGGCAATGCCAGCGCGGTGCCAGCCCTGCTCGACTCCTCCGTGACTAACAACATGCTGACGGCGCTGGGCCTGCTGGCTTTGGGTGGCAACGGCACATTCAGCCCCAAGTTGCAGAGCAGCCAGGTGGGTGGGTGGTTTTGTGATATGTTTGGCTTGCTGGGCTCTTTGTGCCTTGGTGTGGGTATTATAGGACGCCCCAGTGTAGTTATTGGCATTGTGGTGTGGTATGTAGGCGAGGTGAGGCAAGCGAGCTTCCTATTGAATTTGGTTGGTTGCAGAACATTTTGGGCTGACGGGAGTCTGATGGAGTGCAGGCCTGCCCTAGGTCAGTCTTTCCCAGTGTCTGTCCTGTGCTGGCCTGCACTGCTCGCATGCAGGCGGTGCAGTTATGAGCCCCGCTGCGCCTGCTGCCACTTTACAAGGCAGCCAAGCGCGCTCCCCTCTTCCCGCTTAATTTGGGCCAGTAGCGCCATGTCGTGCACCACCTGCCTGACACTGTCATAACACTGTCAACTATACTCCTTACTTGCTGGCTTGCAGGTGGCAGACAATGTGGCGGTTGCCAAGGGGCTATTTGTGGAGGACCAGGGCCTGGTAGCGGCAGTGGTGGGGCTGATCGCCCGATTCAGTTTCAACGACCCCTCCATCAACCTTGGCCAGCTGCTAGGCGACTTCCAAACCGACTACTGCCAGGTATTTCGGGTGTGTGTGTGCCTGCGTGTGTCTGTGTGTGTGTGGTGCGTGTGTGTGGTGGGGG
>BBXU01001051.1:0-13649 GCA_001598975.1 Parachlorella kessleri | reverse complement strand
GGGGGGGCGCCACGGCAAGGGACAAGCATTCTTGTTTGGGGGGAGCCTTGGGGCGAGTGAGTCAAGACCGGCTCCTTTCATGACTGAAAGGCTCGGATAATTGGCTTCCCCACCACAGGCGTTCGCTCTATCTGGTATGTCACTCGGATGTCATGGGCAGTGCATTCTTGAGCGGTAGCTAGGACCTATCTCCTGGCACTGCTTGCGTGAAGAGTCAGTATGACCCACGACTTGTTGCGGCGTGCTCTGCCTGCAGACCGTGCCAGCCAACTCCTCCCAGCTGGATTGCGGCGCCCTGTGCGACATCCTCCGAGCTCTGCGCGGCCCGCTGTGCAGCAGCAATAGCCCCTCCCTGGCGGCGCTGGCGCCCACAATCGACAGCTTCATACAGAGCCTACAGAACACACGTAAGTGGGCGGGCCGGGCTGGCTGGTTGCAGGGTAGTGGCACACGCATGACCTGCACACAGTACATGGTGATGACACTTTTGCTACCTACCTCTTTGCTGCATGCTTTCTGTCGTGCTGCACCCGCTCAATGGTGTGCAGAGCGGCACAGTCTGTTTCTCAGGTGAGGCAGCCGCACGTCCGGAAGGGAAGTGCTGCTGTGCCGGGGTGGGCATCTGGCATTTCACAGGAGACCACGCAGCGCTGGGTCGGCAATGATATAGTGACTATCGCAGCAAACCCGGGGTAGAACCACGGGGGCTGCTGTGCACTGTTGTGCAGCCCGAGCCCGGTCCCTCGGGCTTGGGACAGTTGCCCTGGCGCTTGGCCGCTTGCAAAAAGGGCCCCCCCCCCCCCGCCCCCTCCTTGCTACTCATGCTTACAACCGCTGGCCTTGCGCTCTCTGCCTGCAGCTGGCCTCTCCTTCAACAACCTCCTGGCCCGCCTGGGTAACATCCAAAACTTCCTGCTGCCGTTGCTCCTACCGCTGGTGGCCATCCTACAGAACCTGAGCCCGGACAAGCTCTTCACGCCCCAGGTGGTGCAGCCTGTCCTGAGCTTCATCCTTCAGGTCCTCAGCCCTCTCTGAGACACAAGTACTCGCTGTCAGCCCCGGGCATGCGCGAGGGTTGTAAATCGAATAAGTACGCCCAGGCCACAAGGGTTGCAAGTGGGCAGCTTGGAGAGTTATATGGCCCCCATGCATATTTTCTGAGAAGGCTAAGCATCTTGACCGGGGATTTTGGCATGTCCCCCACTGGGGCCCCCTCGGTTCCATTTCTTGCTATGCGTGCCAGTGGCGCGGTCCCTTGCTGGCTTGGTCACCGGCTGGTGTGGGGGTTCACCTGCCAAGCAGGGTGGTGTGTGGTAGGCAAGCAGTCGTTTAGAGGGTGAGTAGGGTTGATAATGGCAGGCATTAGGTATGTGGCGATGCTGACCGTGATTCACAGGGTGTCGTATGTACCCCCTGAAACATAAACACAGATCAGTGACGGCTCTTATGCCCCTACCCCGTGGCTTGTTCATATGTTCCCTGCAGCTCCAGCCCCTTTCCATGAGGGTGTGCAGCACTCAGTTTTGATCTCCTTTTTTATTGAGAGGTCCCATGTCAGCCAACATGGCACTGGGCATCTCGGTCCCCTTGTTTGCCAAGCTTCCCATCCTGAAGCTCCGTGATCTATTTTTGGCAGCTGTGCCAACAGAATGTCCTATGTCTTTGTGTATATGTTTGCTGCTGCTGTGCAGCTTTAAATCTGATTCTCACCTGCACTGGTGAGCATATGCAACAATTAGTAGGACCCTCAGCTTATGCTTGAGCAAGCACCAAAAAGGCAGCATCAGAGCAATGCAACGAAGTAGAAGTACGACAAGAGAAGGGACGGCAGTTGTGCAAGGGCACCTCCTTGCTGGTAGTGCGTACCCTAAATAGATATAACTCCATGAAAGGCTATAATCCATCAATCCAAAGGCCATACTCAATGGGCCGTCAGCACCACCTCCCAGGACATGACAAGGGACGACAGACCGTCGGGTAGGTGACCGACCATCATGACATCCTCTCTGTTCACATCCAACCCTGGCAGTACAGTTCAACCTGCTCCCTATTCGCACTGCCCACCACTACTCACAAAGACCCCTGGCCACCTTTGAGAGAAGCACACCAATGCTGCATTAGGCAAGCATCCTGGGCCTCTTGGCATCACCACCCCACGACCTGTGCCGCAACACAGGCTACAGCTGCCATCAGTGCACCCAGGGAGCCACCGGGGCGGGGCCCCAGTCAGTCACCCTGCTCTGTAGCAGCAGGGTGCACGCCCTTGCCAGAGCAGCCCCCATCATCAAGTGTCGGCCAGCACATGTGGCTGCGGGGCTCCTACCGCTCCCGCAGGCCTTGCTGACCCTGCCAGCGCTGACGCTAGCAAGCCGGCCCTCTGCCGCCAAATGGCTGCCTGAGCCAGGCCCTGCTGCACCGCCGGCCCTAGGCCTGCCAGGCTGGCTGGGGTGCCGCGGCAGCGGAGGCAGCAGGAAGCCGGCAGTGGCTGCTGCACTACTGCACAGCGGCGGGCCTGCTAGTCCTGATGTCACTGGCGGGGCTGCCACAGCGGCGGGGCTGGCATGCGCTAGAGTGCCTCTCGCCGCAGCCCGGCCAGCGCCCAGTGCAAGGAGCAGCCTGCGCTCCCTAGCATGCTGTGCCCTGCTGAGCGCGTCGAGCTGCTGCAGCCGCCAAGCCGACAGCTGCACGGGAGCTGCACCCGCCCTCCGTGAAGCAGCTGCAACCGCCGCTGCCCTTGCTGCTGGCTCCTCCGTAGTAGCCCCACCAGCAGCAGGTGTCGGGCGCGCTGCCAGTGTACCACCTGTAAGTTGCCCTACGTTTGCAGTTGTGGCTGCCGGATCCATGCTGGTGGTGCCTGTTGCGGCAGGAGAGCTTGCAAGAGGCTGGCCGGTAGCGGAAGGCAGCACCGGCTTTCGGGGCCTGGCGCTGGTGGGAGCGTTGGTGCACAGGTTCTCCTTGTCCACAGGAACAGGCACAGTTGCAGCTGCGGCCGCTGCTGCGGCCGCTGCTGCTCCCTGCACAGAGGTGCTAGCCAGCCTTGTCTGGTGGGGGTGAACCGAACAGAGGGCTACCTCCAAGGCACCCACAGCAGCTGCAGGAATCAAGCCCTCAAGTCCCCAAAGATTGTGGCATAACCAGTTCGAACCCCCCCTAATTTTTCATCATCCGTACATCCTTGGGAGCACCAACATAAGACCCTTCCCGCTTTGTAATTCCCAAGGCATGGTGCCCTGGCCACGTACCTTGCTGTGCTGGGTCGTAAGCTGCACCATGGGCGCCCTTCCCAGCCCGGCCGGCCCGGTCTCTGCATCTGCCCCTGCGCTTTGCGTGTCCACATCCATGGCCTCTGGTCCTGCTGCCGCCGCCGCTGCTGCTGCCCAACCTGCTGCCTCTGCCACTCCTGCAGTAGTGCTGGCAAGCAGGCCCAGCTGCCCAACCCCAGTAGGCTTGTTAGGGGCCTGATCATCGTGCCCACTTGCTAGACAGCGCTGCTTGAACAGCGGGGGGCATGCCCCTGCCTCAACACCTGATGGTGCAGACTTTGCAGCAGCTGCCGCTGCCGGTGCCGCTGAGGCTGCTTTACCACCCACAAGAGGGGCCTTGGGCAGGGCTCTGAGCAGGGACTCAAGGTCGGGGAGG
Organism: Parachlorella kessleri; assembly: GCA_001598975.1. NCBI lineage: Eukaryota > Viridiplantae > Chlorophyta > Trebouxiophyceae > Chlorellales > Chlorellaceae > Parachlorella > Parachlorella kessleri. Next base: position 10,010 of record BBXU01001051.1, on the reverse strand, counting down.
GCTGCCGCAGCTTCACTCTTGGTCCTTCGCAGGCAGCTTGTTGCGTTGGCTGCGGTCCCCTGAGGGAGCGACCCTGCACAGGCATATATACGCATGCAAGCTCAGCGATACATGCCTGCTTTGGCCCGTGGCTTGTATGAATATCACATGGCTCAACCGTGGTCTGCAGCAGGTGCTGTGGGCTTCTTGAGTAAGTTATGTCAGCCACAACCCAATGCACACCACGCACATTATTGTGTGCCAGCCTGACAGTAAGCCGCTCGTCTAGCGCAGCTCACCTGCCCGGAAAAGAGGCAGAGCTGCTGGTGCCTGCGGCTGGACATGATGGCAGCTGAGCGGCGAGGCCACTGCCGGTAGCTGCGACAGGGCTGTCAGCACTTGCGCCAGAACGGTGGGCGACCTGCGGCCGCCCTTAGCTCCCACCCTGCCAGCATGCTTGCGGGGCGGCTTGCTGATGCCGCCAGCGGGCTTCAGGTGTCTGTTCCCGTGCTGTTGCTGCGGCGGCGGCGGCGGCGGCTGCCTGCCAGGGTTGGTGGTAGCGGCGGCTTCAGCAGGGCATGCCCCAGCTGGTGCGCAGCCACCTACGCCATTCTGCTGCTGCTGCGGCGACGGCACTCGCCCTTCTTGCACCAGGGGCTGGTGATGCTGCTGCTTCAGCGGTCGGAATGTCTGCAGCGTAGCCAGCACTGGGGGCTCTGGGAGCAGACCTTGAGGTGGCGTTGCTGCTTCCAGGCCTGTCAGTGCCAGGTGAGGCAGCCCACTAGCATGCTGCTGCTGCTGCCGCTGCTGGACAGGGCCCGCTGCTGGCAGGCTTGCACCGCTAAAAACAGGTTCTCCAATGCTGCCAGCTGCAGCCGGCTTAGGGGCTGGTAAGGAGCCGAGCAGCTGCTGTGGGTGGTCCAGGAGTAACCCCTCAGCCACAGCAGGAGTTGGCAGGGTCGTAGGGGCTGACTCTGCATGGGCAGTGCTGGGGCGGCTCATTGTGGCTGCTGCTGCTGCTGCCAATGGGGCGCTACTGCAGCCCAATCCACTGCTACCAGGGCCAGCTTTGCTTCTGTCAATCGCTGCACCAGCTTCTCCCATAAGTGTGACCTGCATCTGAAGATGGGTGCCTGCTGCCGGTCCGTGAACATCAGTGTTCACCACAGGCCGGGGCTCGGTTTGCACTGGCGGCAGCACGGCCGCTGCTTGCCCTGCTGCGGCTACGGCGGCGGAGGCGGCTTCTGTAAAGGCTGCTGCTGCCACCTGCTTTGAGGCAGCGTGCTTATCTGCTGCTGCTCCCAGAACCCTGACAGCCGGCCTCTCTCTAAAATCCTCCTCCTCCTGCTGCTGCTTTCTGCTACCTTGGTAGGGCCCAATGTTGGTTGCTGCAGGGTTGGCGACCACTGCGGTGCGGGTAACTGGCACTGTCAGGTCAGAGTCTGTGTGGCCCAGGATTGGCTCAGGGCAGCGCGGTTCCAGTCTGCCTTCCACATCATGGTGCTCTGGTGGCTGCAGGGTCGCCTTGCTCTGCTGCTGATGCCCCAGCTGTTCAGCAGCCAAGTCGCCGCCCTCTGCGCAAGCCTTAGAAGCAGCTGCCTCTGCGGCTGCTCCTTTTCTGTTTGCCTCTCCTGCTGCTGGCGCGCTTGCTGGAAGTGCCACCTTGCTCACATCCTGGTCCGCCTCCTCCTCCTCTCTTACTGTGGCTGCTGCTTTGCCCGTTTCTGTGCTCGGCAACAGCTGCAGGCGCAGAGGGTGGAAGGCTGAGCCCGCCGCTGTCTTGTTAGCATTCGGCCTTGCAACTGTTGTGGGCCGAGCAGCGGTCGCCACAGTGCAGGGCGTTGGCTTGAAGTGCGCACCAGTCAGGGCTGCATCGTGGGGGCAGGAGGCCAGCACCGTGGAAGGAGCCCTGCAGCATAAACCAATAAGGCTATGGGCACTCAAGGTTAGGAGAAAGAAGGCATTGGCACGCTTTGGATGCCCAAAGGCCGCTCCCTCTGGCAAACCCCCCGGCACTCAAGCAGATTGTCTGTGCCCGCTCGCACAAGCTGCATCATAGCGTACGCGGATGAGAATCGCAAGGCGACTTTGTGCACTGACCCTGTCTGTAGCAGCGCTGAGTCTGGCGTCCCAGCACAAACTGAGGCAGCGGGAGTCTTGCCGGTTGGGAAGGCTACCGGGCTATGGACACCACGTGTCCTGGGCACAGCAGGGGTGGCTTCCACCGGCAGCTCTGCTTCACCAAGAGAAGGGCGGCCTGGCAGGCTGGTGCGCTTGCATGCCGTCTCCACATCCAGCCTGGATGCACCGCATAGTACTGACTGGTGTGGGGCACAAACATGGTGTGGCTTGGGATTGTGCTCTGCCCTCACACAAAGACTATCTATGCATAAGCAACCTAGTTGGTAGGAGCCATCCATGGTGACCTAGCACAGCAACAGGTAGAGTGGGCCGGCAGCAGCGCACCTGGCAACCTTGCCGCCGTCTCCATCCCCGTTCTCCAACCGGCTGGGCTGACCACTGGGTGAGTGTCGCTTGCCGGCAGAGTGCCGCTCGCTGGGCTGCTGCTCGCTGGGCTGCTGCTGCTGGGGCCGGCGGTTGTGTGGTGTGGGCTCAGCACCAAGCTGCGGCCCAGTGCTGCCGCCGTTCACACTAGAACTACCTGCAACAGCAGCTCCCATGCTGATTTTGTTCACCCCTGCGGCTTGCAGTGTGTGAACGCTAGCAGCTGATGTGGCTCAACAGGGACCAGGCGAGCCTACTAGGGTAGGCTACCCAGCACTCTCAGGAAACACTTCAGCCACTGGTAGTCGTTGCTCACCGGGGCCGCCTGTCTTGGTGGCCGAGCCAGTCTTGCGGGTTCGCGGCTGCTCTTTGATGGACAGGACGTTCTCAAAGTCCTTGAGGGCCTTTTCGCCGGGTGGGTGCTTCTCCACACGAGCGTCCCAGGTCCAGGGCATAAGCCGGCGCAGCTCTTTCAGCTGCCTCTCTGCCTTGCTAGACATGGTAATCACTGGGGCGTGGGATGCTCACTGCTTGGGGTTAGTGGCTGCTCATGTTGGAGCTGGCGCTCTGATCACATACGTTTGTTGTATTGAGGAGCTAGCCTCCAATCAGGGCTTGCACTGACCCACTGGTACAAAGCTTGCGAGGCCGGCTATGAGTAGGCGTGCTGAAAGCATTTGCTAAGAGTTCAAGTCCGCCTTGCTTTGCCTGCTGAGGCACCCGGCTAGCGCCAACCTAGCAACCCTTACTTCCTTCCGCAACAGGAGATGGATACAGACAATAGTTCAGCTGTCCGAGCGGTTTCCTATCAGCCTTGCACGTTAGAGTGTCCAGCCGTGCATCATTGGCTTGATGTTTGATGCAATGTGCGTGGGGCGTGCGACCGGTCATTCCATTTCAGAACTACTAGAAAGTAAGATAGCATATCTTGCTGGTTCCCCCAAAGCTGTGCTGCGTTGTATATCAGTGACTCCGGGGGATCCACCGACCGTGACGAAACAGTGTGCGGGCGTTGAGCAGCCCCAGGAAAGTTGAGTCGTCAAAGCGGCTTCTAAGGCAGCTTCAGAAACGTAAGCAGAAGGGGAGGCTGCCGCACGAAAACTGCCTCGAGACGGCGGGGCGCGAGCGCAGCAGGTGTAGACTTCACCTGGCTTGCAGCGCTCGTCTACGTATACATCCACACGTCTATGGCTTCTTATATAGGTTCTAGCTTGGGAGCATGCGTAGCTTTCGTGTGCTACCTGTCCTACTAACCTTGTCTCTGTGTTTGCTCCATCATGCTTGTGCTCAGTCGACCACCAGCAGCAGCCCGATAGTTGCATCCCTCCTGCCACAGCTTGTGTCCCTCTTATACCCAGCATCACCTAGCCCGGCTCCAGCTACCAGCCTGACCAACACTCAGGCAGGGACTTCAGCTTCGCAGCCGACGTCTTTAACAACAGCCTTGGCACAGTTGGCATCAGTCCTGTCGCCTTCAGCAGCCAGCAGTCCATCGAATGCAGCGGTAGTACCCTCCCTTCTGGCATCGGCTGGGTCCCTGGGCACAAATGGGACAAACACGGCCTCTGTGGACCTCGCTGCATTGTCGCGTGTGATGACAGATGTCCGGTCACTTACAGCCTCTAACACAACAGCATCCGGATTGCCCAACTTGGGGGCCCTCCAGGATATTCTCACACAGCTGACCGCCCTACTCCCAGCCACCAATTCTACTGCAGCACGCCCAGCAGTCCTGCCTACGAGGCAGCTCTCAATATTTGCCGCCAGGTTCTCAACCACAGCTTACCTGGAGACTCAGATGCTGAACCCTGGGGATGATGTGGGTGAGTGAAGTCGCCCTGGCTGTGGAATCTGGTCAGTACGCTTCAGGGGTTCCACTGCATAAATGCCATGGAGTTGCTGTGTTTCATGTGCTGCAGGCCTCTCCAGTGCACCGGAGTTGGCAGTATACTGCTACTCTCCCCGCAACACAACCAGCCGCTGGTTCCTTTTGTCCCACCTAAAGATGGTCACATGGCCGTATGTCTGGTACACACCTTTATATTATACTCTAGGAGCCTGGCCATATGACACGCTCGACACCCTGGCCTGCCAGCTGTGGGAGTGTGACAGCGGGGTCGGCGGCTGCTCACCCTCCCTGCCAACCATGGCGCCCAACGCCACAGCAGGCGATGACTACCTTGGCCAAGCCATGCTGAGCATGGATGCGTTCAAGGTAGCTGCCTGTGCTGTGGTGGACTGATTGCCATGTGCCACTGCTTTTGCCTGGCCAGCCTTCTAGCAGGGATGCTCTGCAGTCAGGGGCCGATTGCATGCCAAGCTCAGCGCAACCGTGGCATTATGCAGCGGATTTACCCCTTTGAGGCTCAGTCTAAACTTCAAATGCCCCTCGCTTGCCGCAGACGGGGTACTCCACACAGCTGGACTTCTTGCTCAATGGCACAGTGAGCGGCTCAGTTCGGGTGGAGTGTGAGGCCTGCCAGCAGGTCTGGGCGTCCTGGCCTAGCTATGTCTCGCCTTTCGCCGCTTCCCCGCCTGTACCTTTGCAGCCGCCGGCCCCGCCTGCGCCCATGCAGCCGCCCTCCCCGCCCCCACCTGTGCAGCAGCCTTCCCCGCCACCATATTTGCTGCTACCCCCCAGGTAGGCTGCTCGAGCACTCCAGAATCTGATCCACGTCCGCCACAGACACGGCTGTGCACACCTCAGGCATCATAAGACATGCCTGCATGGGTGAAGTCATGTGCTCGGCCCAACATGTGAAGTCTTTTGTTAGTTTATTTGCCGGTCACTAGCGATTGTTGCTGTTGCAGTCCCTCACCACCTCCCTCGCCTCTAATGGCAGGCCTTCCTCCTCCGATCAGCCCCAGCCCCAGCCCCAGCTTTTTCCCGCCACCACTGACCCTTAGTCCACCTCCACCGGAGCTCAGCTCACCACCACCGAGCCCCAGGCTTTCTCCACCGCCACCCAGCCCCAACCCTCCTGCACCAAACCCCAGCCCACCACCCACCAGCCCCAGCTCTTCCCCACCACCACCGAGCCCAAATCCTCCTCCCCCAGCGCTCAGCCCACCACCCCCCAGCCCCAGCTCCTCCCCGCCGCCACCCAGCCCGAGTCCACCTCCCCCAGAGCTCAGCCCACCACCACCGAGTCCCAGCCTTTCCGCATCGCCACCCAGCCCCAGCCTATCCCCACCGCCTCCCAACTCGCCACCCCAAGAACTCAGGGCCCCACCCCCTAGTCCTGTGTTCCCCGGCCCGAGCCCACCTCTGTTAAGCCCTCCACCCGCTCTTGCCCCACCTCCCCCGCCTCCTCCACCTCCATCACCGGCGCCGCAGCAAGTGCAGCTTGCAAGCTTGGGCTCTCCTCCTCCCAGTGACCTCCTGACAGCGGTGCCATCCCCACCAGCACAGAGCAGCAGCAGCAGCGGTAGTGACAGCAGCAGCCGTTTTCCTGTTGTGCTCATAGTGCTGCTAGTTGTCATGGGTGTGCTGGCAGTCGTTTTAGCCGTGTTTCTCTGTGTGGCAGCTAGGCGGGGCTTGCTGCGGCGGAAAGGCGCCCAAGGACAACAAGACAGGTGGGCTGATTCTTACAGCCGGTCCCTTACATGTGGGGTCCAGGGATCCATCGCACCAATACCAACTCCTGAACTGCACCGCAACAACATAGCAGCAAGGATATGCCACAGCCGTCCCATGCTTAGCGTCGGCCATGCCACGTATCACAAGCACCAGTTTGTGTCGCTCACTGTGCAGGGAAGGGAAGGGTGCAAATGATGTCAAGCCCTGGAGGGTGCGAGTCCAGCGCCCCAGGGAAGCAGAGCACGCCGCGAGGAGGAGCAGTGTTCAAACAGGACTTGGAGCAGTTTTGGTAGAGACCCCATGGTCCCCGGAGGTGGCCACAGGGACCCGACAATGAGGACCTTGGGTGGTAACCTTGTTGGCAGGTGGCAGGTAATATCTTGTGGTGGGAGCGGGAGGGCGCTAAATCGGACACTGAACGGACACCAGTGGAAGCCCCTGCAGTACGGTACTGATTCTCTTCATTAACTTGTCTATATTGACTTTTCGCGTGAAGCTGTCCTTCATGTGATGGACTGCTGTATGCGTGGACCAAGCTGACCTGTGGGACTTTTAACCCTTAAATAAAGCTGACCTGTGGAGCAACTGCGCTTCACCCAACCACCAAGTGTGCCACAGAGGTGCCTCCAATACAAGGGACGCCATGTGTGCACTTTGGAGCAGATAGCAGGCTCCAGTGGCCGGCGCCCTGTTCGCGCCCAGCGGTACATCTTAGTCAGCGTACTGCATATCCAGGAGACATCGCCATGGCGCGCAGGAACACCACGCATAACGTTACGGGAGCATGTGCCGACATTGGAGTCGTGATCAATACAGATCGTTTGTGGCTTAACTTGTCTATAGAGGTATCCATCACAACAGCATACAACCATGCTGACCACCGTCGCAGCAACTTCTCAGGCCAGGTGAGACTTGAATGTCTTCGATCGAGCACCCATTATCGAGTTGCTGCGAACCCTATCCATCTAGGCGCACTGACCACAAGATCATGTGCTGTGCAGCCTGGCCAAAACCAGCCTGGCGAGGCCCACCCGCAGGGCAGCTGTCCTTGTGCGGGCGGAACAGCCTAGGCAGTCCGTCGCTGCTGTCTCTAGGCGAGAGGCTGGCCTCGCGGCCGTCGCTGCTGCTGCGGCACTTGCCAGCGCAGCGCCTGCCCAGGCTTTGAGCCTGTTTGGGGGCGGCAACCGGGCAGAGGAAGAGTATCAAACGCGCACTGTGAGTTGCAAAAGAAGCAGGCCTCCTGTGAGGCTTGGGGCACCTCCACTTCGTGGTGATGAATCGTGGCCAACTTTGCTGGGTAACCAGGCTCTAGTTGGGAACCTTGGCCTATGCAGTCAAGCATGATCAAGGACATCAAGGACGCGCTGGCGTTGGAGCGGGGTGCGCCAAACCGGGAGGAGGTGCTAACCTCTGTGCGCCTGGAGTCCAACGACTGGGTAGCTAAGTACAGGAGGTGGGCTGTATGCTTCATAACAACACGGCTCCATGTGTACGCCCATTTATGGACACTTGTGTATGTGCTGCTTCCTCAGCACCTGGTTCCCTTCCTGTCCGCGCGCAGCAGTGTTGCTCACGCCTGGTGGCCACTTGCAGGGACACCAAATTCAGCGGCCGCCCCTCCTTTGGGAATACCTACTCAGCTGTGAATGCCATCACTGGCCACATCAACAGCTTTGGCACCCAGCAACCCGTGCCCAAGAAGCGTGCAGAGCGGATCTTCAAGGCAAGCCAGTGTATGACTGAGGGCCATCATGTCTGTAGTTACCAAACTGTGCGGGTTAAACCCAGGGGAACAGGGGGGGGAGCATGGGTTTGGGCTTGATCTGTGGCAATGCTTGCCGTGGCACAATTGCAGTAGCTCGGCTAGATGAAGGAGCTCCGCCGCTCGCACTGCTGAGAAGTGCACAATGCCCGATGTATGTGCCTCGCCTGCATCTGTGAGACCCCAGTGGAAGCCATACGGGTCTGCCATATGCATGACTGGGCAACTGGTCAGCCAACGACACAGACACGCGTCTTGCATTTGGCGTACATCTTAGCCCAGCACGTTATTTATGAAGCAAGCCGCCACCAAATCCCATGCATCATTAACAAAACATAACATTACAACAAAACATCTAAACACGGGCAAGACACAGAGCATACCTGCATCAAACCCTGTCCGCCCAGTATACCCGTAACTCCTCTCTGATCGCATTACCTGCCACCCTTAATAAAACATATAAACACACAACTGTAGGCGTCATCGATGCTCTGGGTGTTTAGTTTGGTGGGCGGGTAGTGCATACAGGGAGTGGTAGCTGTACTAACAGGACTGGATGCAGAATGAGCCTGAGTCTTGCCCGCCTGTGTTGCCCTTGGCTTGGTGTTTGTGCAGGAGCTGGACGATGCCTCCAGGCTGCTGGAGCGCGGCCGGTGAAGGCTTTTGCCTGAAGCACTAGGGATTGTTTGCATCACCAGCCTATTTCAAGTGCTGCCGGCCTGCTGCTGCCATACCTGGCACATGGTCTGGGTGACCTGGATGTGATTGGTTCTTCCATTTGTACTGGCCTTACTGCCCAGGGAGGACCTCCCTGTCTTTTGAGTGCTCGTAGGGTCAAAGGAGAGCATTCAAGCCGCATGCGGTTTTTGGTTCAGTTTTGGGAAGTCCCTAAGTATTTGCTGCAGCCTGCCACTTACTGTAGGATGTGCATCGTGTTGGTTGGTGTGTCTCTCACCAGTGTTTTGTTGGATGCTGTCTGGTAGTAAGACGTGTTACAAGAGCGGCATTTCCCAGGTGACAACACAGTGCAAGGTACACCGTCTCTGATGCAGGCATTGCAGAAATTGACATTACACGGGTCAAGCAGCATAAGGGTATGTAATACAAAGAGTACATGAAATCCTCCTCTCAAAGTATGGCACAGCCGTCGCCAAGGCACATGCACAAAACCTAACGTAAGTTGGGGCCATTTGGTCGGTAGCACGTCTGCAAGCTTCATATCCATCCGGGACGCAACCAGATACAAGGGACGGCTCACCTCCTACACCACTCCAGGCTCCTTAACCATTGCCCAAGGAAGAAAAGAGCTGAAGAATGGACGATGCACTTCGCCAAACCAGGCCCAAAGTTGCAGATCGCACTACCTACCGCTGCGAGTAATGCTTCGTCTTGGGAGGTACAACACAACATACTACAGACCGGGCAACCCATCACGAAGGGAAGATTGGGCACCGGCTTTTCATGGCATGCTCATCCTGGAGCAGACCAGTCACCCTTCTTGCAGGCAGTCTTGCACCGTCCTGACACCTCGGCATGACACCCAAGCGTGTAGCAGACATCCCCCCTGAAAATGCCGAGGTAGCAGGTCATAAATTATAACTAACGTCTGCTTGGGTTTGGGCAGGTACTGCGTGGGGTGTGGGTGTGGATACTACCATTTACACATTCCTAACCTTCTCCCACGCAACATCAGTTGTCCAGCGAGCTCATGTCGATGCCAGGGATCTTGAAACCGCCGCCCCCGCTGCCGCCCTCCGGCCTGGGCCCGTCGCCGCCGCTGCTGCCGCGGCTGCCCCACTGATCACTGTCGCCCTCGTCGGTGGAGTCCAGCGAGCTCATGTCAATGCCGGGGATCTTGAATCCGCCACTTGTGCCGCCCCCCTGGGGCTGGGGCCCGTCACCGCTGCCGCCACCGCCACCCCTGGGGTCGTCAGTCCCCTCATCGTCTGCTTGTTCCCCTGCAGCCAGCCAGCACCTCACAGCACGCGTCAGCCCAGGGAGGCGCGGCCAAGGCCGCGCTACAGGTCACCTTTGCTGAAACACCCACCAACACAACAGCGCCACTGAGCTACTGGCTTGCAGGTTGGAAGCCTGTACACACTCCTCCAACCAATAGCCGCTAGCCTAGGACACACCCTGCAAGCGGCACCAACAATGATGCCAATGCCAGCACTGCTCAGCCTG
>BBXU01001050.1:0-13414 GCA_001598975.1 Parachlorella kessleri | reverse complement strand
GGGAAGTGCAGGTGGGCGTCAGTCAATCGATGCAATCTGGCCGGAACAACGGGTACAGGCCGCGCAAGGCACACAGCAAGGCAAGGTAGGCCGCTCCACAACAGGGATGAAGCACGACGTCCCATGCGAATGAGGGACTAGAGCCCTGCTACAAGGCCCTTCTAAGGCGTCGCCGCTGACCAATGCCATGTAACATGCCGGCATGTGTGGTGGAGAGTCAGCAACCCAGGGGAAGCAGCCAACAGCTACTACCTGCTGCCCGGCAGCTGCCAGTGCAAGGTCTGACCCATGCAGAGGGCGCAGCATCCGGGCGACCACTCACAGGATTGGGGTCCACATCCTCGCCCTCCTCCGCCGGAGCGGCTGGCGCCAGGCGGCTCTCGGGCACGTATGCCACCGGCGGCTGCTCGTCATCATAAGGCCAGTCCCTTGCATCCACCAGCAGGTGGTAGAACACCTGGTTGGGCTCGCTGCGCAGCACAGCACAGCAGAGAGATGGGGAATCACTATAAAACCCGTACAAGGCGCTGGCTCCAGGGGTGTGCTTGCCTTGATGTGCACTTCACTTGCTGGGGGAGCTCCTACACGGCAGGGCCCCTGTCAAGGGCCCAACACAGGCAGCTGCTGGGCACCTACTCTCTGCCTCCCCTCGCACATATCAGCAGAGGATGGGTTAACTACCCAGGGCTGCCCACCAGTGAATGCCAGCACCACCCAGGCACACCTGCGCCTGGCAGGCCCTACAAAACCTTCCCACGCTGTGCCAGCTGTCGGCCTGGTTGCTCCAACCTTGTGACTGAGCCTCGCAGCGCAGAGACGCTCAATCACAGATACCCTGCCAGCCCACCTGATGCCTGCCTCCCGCTGCCACTGCTGGTCCTCGCAGCAGTTGCCGTCCCAGCCGCACACCACCGCCCGGTAGCCCTTGGTAGCGTGGACCACCACCTGCGCCGGTGCTAGCACATGCAACCGTCTCAGCGCGCAGTGCATGGGGCGCGGGGCACAAAAGGACACTGAACTTCATTTCACAGAAAACCACCTTACTGGTCCACTCCACAGAGGCATTAGGACCTTGAGACTCCTTCAGTCGGCGTACACCACTCCCATTGCCATGTCCAATACCTGCCCCAACGCGTACTGCGGCGTTACGGCCAGCTGCTGGGTCTCAAGGGCCGCAACACGCGACTGCTCTTCCAGCGGCTTGAGCTGGTCACGCAGCGCTGCAGCCTCCGCATACCTGTGCAGCGCGCAGGGCAGGCAAACCTAGTCAACTTACAAACAGACACACCTCATGTCAATGCACAGCCAATAGGTTTTGCAGGTCAACTCCAGCAGCCCGGCAGGATTCCCCAACCACCCCCATCATGCCTGAAGGACCCCCCACCACCACCACCCCCACCCCCCTCTCCCCCCAAGCCCACCCACCCACCCACCTACACCACCACCACCACCACCGAGGTTCTAAAAGGTGGGGAAATCACACAGCCCTCAACCATACGGAGCCATCACCCACCTCTCCTGCTCCACCGCCTGCTGCAGCTCCATCTTGAGCCTCAGGATGGCGGGCGCCAGGTCCACCTGGTCTGACTTGGACGCCAGGCGGGCGCCGCAGCCGGGCCCCTTCACCTGCTGCACCTCGTGCAGGGCCTCATCCACCTGCAGGCAATTGGTAGCACACACAGCAGCAGTAGGGTAGCTGCGCGTCAGAGACGGCAGGGGTGGTGCACTCACATAAACAGCAAGCTCATGGCAGGTGGTTCGGTAGCTGGTGGTGGGTGGACGAAGCTGTGCTACATGTGTAGGTCGCAGAGAAGTTGACGCATGTGTGGGCCAAGCCGCCGCAGCTCATGTTTTGAGCAGGCCTTTCAGCGTTCAGATGCCCACATGCTTGCTACGCCAGGTGCTTGTGGCACGATGCATGCAATGCTTGCCTCCCAACAAGTCTTCACAGAGTGCCCAACCCGGGAGTCAAGTGCAAGGGCCACCAGCAACATATCCCAACCCCAAAGAGCGCGCACTTCACACCTGCTGCCTGCGCTGGCGAATCTCTTGAGCAGCCTCGTAGGCATCAGTATTGAGCGCTCGAACAAGCTGCTGGTCCAGCTCCTGCAGCCAGCATCACTTAACACAATTATGTTCTAAATCTTCACCTTTGCCACACAGGGGTCAGAAAACCGGCCAACCCAGTTGATGATGTGTTCTACGAAACCCAACGGCAATGAGCCACATAGGGCAGGGGCAACAGCAGGGGAGCAGGTGGACACAAATCATAACCTGTATCCGCTTTGGCCCATGATTGGTGGGACTCGCGCAGCATAGTCTGGTAAGCGGTACGCTATACAGCGACCTAAGCCAAGCTAAGAGCTGCTCCAAGGCGCGTCCACACCAGATAGGGCTGCCTCATGCAACGCTCAAAGAGAGAAGATTCAGGGACCTGTACAGGACCACCACTCACCAGCTGGAAGATGAACAAAATAATCTCGCGGTTCACCAAGGCGCTGCGTTCAACAGTGAGCAGGTCGCCCTGCGCCCCGCCGCTCGTCCTTGCATACACCTGAGCTTTCACCTGGCGGCCATGCGCATAGCAGCGTTTTCCTGCAAGACAGTGTAGAGGGCCAGGCTGCTGTCCATCAGCCGCTAGCGTTGTAGGGCTGCAGGCCTTGGGCATGCACAGGCGATAGGGCAGGTAATTCAAACCAGGGGGAGGTGCTTAGTGGGCGGCTTTGCCTTGAGTCCTGTGTTCTCAAAGAGTGAGCGAACGCAGCAATTGCCTCACGTGCATTGGACTGCTGGGCGCTTTTGGCAAAGAGGCCCCAGGGCCTAGCCACCGGTGCACGAGGGGCGGCGCACGGGGGCGTCAGGAGGGTCGCACAGCTTGGCAACAGGGCTGCCATGACGCAACACAGGCAGCCTCAACGCTCCTCTGCAAAGCTGGCTGGCCCTGGGTGCCGAGTGGCAGTACTACGCTTGTGAGATGGGTGCAGTAAGGAAGATAATGACCTGCAAACTGAAATGAGCAAGCAAACAGAGGCACGACCAGCTGGTGGATAAGCGCACCTTGCACAAATTTGTGACCCTCCAGGCTGGAAGCGCTGTGGCGGCAGCACGCAGGGCAGCAGATAGCAAGTTGTTAGCGCGCTTGTGGCAATTGCTGCCCATTGCCATGTTGGGAATAGCACTGTTGAGTGATACATCTGTTGCAGGCAAGGGTGGTGCCTAGCTTCCAGTTTTGCTCGGACGCAACCACAGCTAGCTAAACCAGGATGACAGTTCTATCTTTTCAACCAGTGAGGCAGGTGTCAGGGTTGGCAGGAAGCCTACCTACCCCCAGCAGGCTGCAGTGGGCAACCCCTCCCCGGCCAACAGTGTCACCCAATGGCCAGCCGTTGAGGCTGCAGCAGCGGCGGTACAGAAGCCAGGCCAGCAGCGACACCAGCAGCAGCAGTGAAGGACCCACAGCTGAAGCTGCTCAACCCAGTGCTGCGACAGACCCAGCTGAGCTGGGCCCACGAGACGATGATGTCCTGCCTGACAGCCTGACCGACGCGCTGGAGGATGCCAGCGAAGCCACTGTGTTGGCGCTGGAGCGCGGCTTGGAGCGAGGAGTGGTGCGTGCTCAGCTGCTAAAACAGCCAGAACCAAAGCTGGCTAAACAGCACGGCTGCTGAGGGTATCCGTGCAAGCAAAAGGTCGAATAGCGAGACACTGCAAACCAGCCAGTGCTGGACGGCCAGCTTGGACCTGCTCCCTGCAGTTGCATGTGACATTGCTCAATGTTGACTTCAAGTTGCCAACCCCACTGCCCTCTTCTTGCGGGAGCTGACCCTGGCCGGCACTGAAGATCGACCCTGCGCACCATCTCAGCCATAACCCAGTTGCAATCATATTCCACTGCCCAGGTGGAAATTCTGCTGCCTGAGTTTTGGGACCCCGCCTCTGGGCCCATCTATGCGGAAGAGGGCGACCAGCAGCGATTTTGGAAGCTCACGCGGCGCTTCTTGGACAACCTCGCCCGGCTGCAGCCAGGCAAACGCATCCGCGCGGTGGGTGGCGGAGGAGTTTGTGTAGTGGAGTTGTCTGGTGGTGCAGCAAGATATTGTCCGACTGGGGGCTTGGCTTACAGCTCTGCTCAGCTGCTGGTTCACGTATGTGTCTGCCTTGAGGTGTTGCACTTGATTTTATCATGCTAAGGGCAAGATGCAAGCCAGCAGTGGCCGTGTCTCTTGGATGCAGGTGTACCCTGATGTGGGTGTCTGCGCGATGTTGAAGAACCAGTGGACAGATGCCGAGTTCCAGTTCTCCTCTCTCAATGACCGCAAGTGAGTGCATGCATACTGTGTCGGTTGAATCCTGCGTAGATGACCTCTAAACAGCTGACTGCCAACCTGCCACCTCTCGCCACAGGTGTATTGTTAGGCGGACCACCACTGGTTGCTATGCAGGCCTGTGGCTGAGGATGATGATGTCATAATAGTTGCTGCGCCAGACCCACAGGTGGGTGGCAGGGAGAGAGGGCCGATTGCAGCTTGCTGGAAGTGATATTTCAACACCAATGCAAGCCAGTCCAGAAGGCTGTGACGGCCAGAATGCCCCTGGTGCCGTACTTTCCTGCCCAGACCTGGCACCCATAACAGTGCAGACCTCTCTGGGTCATAGATACTATCAGCAGTCTCTTATGCAATCCACCCACTCTCAACCCACAGCCCACTAGCAAGCTAGCCCCCTTGTTGTTTCCACAGACACGAACTAATCCTGCGTCCCTACCTGTGTGCTGCTGCAGGGTTTGGAGGCTGTGATCAAGCTGAGCCGCGCTCTGCGCCCCGGCCAGGCGGTCGTGCTCTTTAACCCGCGCCTGGCCAGCGGCGATGTGGGCATTGGGCTCAACGTGCGGCGCATGCGGGAGGACTTCCTGGCAGAGTTCAACACGACCTACTCGCTGCGGCCGGTGGGGGATGTGGGGTCTGTGTTCCGACGATATCCCGGCATGTGGCAGGTGGGCGTGGGAGGTGAGGTGGGGTGTGGGGTGCCATGGCAACAACTTCCCTTGTAGTGGTGAAGCTGCTCACAGTAGGTGAGACTAGCAAGGAGCGAGCGGGCTGGAAAATGAAGTGGCTGCACTGGTGCAGTGGAGGCTGCAAGGCAGGGCAGTGCCCATGTATAAGGGGGTCACAGGAAACCAACCGCAGTGGCCTTGAAGGCTTTTAAGGCCTTATAATGCCTTCAAGCTGCGAGACATTGCACAGCCAACTTGTGCAGCCACTTGTTCCTATGGCATGCTTTCTGCTTGCGTATAGCATTTGACCTCTGGATGTCTGGCTGGGAGTCTACCAGAGTTGCACGGCAACCATACGCCTACAGGCTTGCAGTGGTACCCATTTTGGATCTTGATCCCCTCTCCCGCAGGTCTTTGTACAAGATGAGGCGGTTCCTGGCAGGTTCAAGCTTGCAGCTGAGCGGCCCTCTAGGCCAGCAGGTGGGCTAGGGATCGTGAGGGATAGCTCATGCTGCTTAGATTTGGGTCCCCACTGCCTCCAGCTTACAGCGACTTGTGGCGAGATTGGGCGCCCGTTGATACGGGGCTCTGAGCTTTGGGGCCTACTCGCAAGCCTGCCTACCTCGGCTGCAGGCACTTGTGCACAATGAACCCAAGTAGGTAGGTTCAGCTAGGCCTAGCTAGAGGCGCACATACCATGCTGAGCTTGCAGCACTGCCTGTCGGCGTGTTCCATGCTGAGCTGGCAACACTGCCACTCCAATGCAGGTGAGGTGCTGGACCTGATTATCATGGAGGCGCTGGGGGCAGCGCAGGGCGGGGAGGGCCAAGGTGGCAGCCTGGGCCTAGCGGGCCAGATAGGCGTTGCTCTGAAGGGTCTCAACCGTTTCATGCGGCAGCTATCGCAGTGACTTTGTGTGTGGCTGGGTGGTAAGATATTGGGCTTTGTTGCTTAGGTGGCCCGTCTCATACTCACACAGCCGGACCCAGTGTTTCAGAGGCACTGCTGGCAGCTCCTTCCTTGGTCCCCTCTAAGGCTATAAGACATAAGCCAAGCCTTGCTGACTGTACCAAGCTGTAAACCGACACCAGCAGCGTTAAAACAATTGAACGCGTCGCCACTCTCTAGATGGCCCCTGGCTAGCCGCCCAAGCAGGAACCCAAATGACCGTGTCAGTATTCGTGCTCGACATGATACGGTTGAGCAGCTATGAGCAGTGCATTCGAAAGTAAAAGCGCGATGCTCTTCGAGCGTCTAGAAGCCGGCAAATTGCTGGCAGGGTGCCTAATCAGCAGGTGCCCGCCGCCCCTCGCCTAGTGAGTCACCCAGCTTCCCAGTGCCGCCCGTCCGATAAGATCCGAGGCACATATAAACACCTCTCGCCCAACTGAAGGTTGTTCTACGCTTGCTTCGCTCGACTCCTCCAACCTTTAACCTTTACTCACAGAAACCAGATCACGCCGCCATGCAGACCACTGCTTGCGTCTCCTCTCTCCGTGCCCCTGCCAGCGGCTTCAAGTCGTGCAGGGCCCAGCGCCCAGCGCGTTGCCTTGTAGTTCGCGCAGAGGCCGGGAAGGTGCGACGAGTTGCTGGCCGTGGATCAGTTGCAGTTGGATCAATGCTTGCCTTGAACGTGGATGCTTTTTTAGGTGTTGAGAGCACTGAAGCGGTCGCTTGTCCCTGTGCAGAACCTCAGGGAGACCCTTCTCGGAGCAGCAGCTATTGGCGTTGCATCCTTGCTGGTTGCGGCAGGTAGGGGACCCTCTCTTAAGCTTGCTGGGGGGCAAAGTTTGATGCCTGATATTGGTAAACATCCACTTTCCCCAGTAATATCACACAGAGTAGTCCTCGCAGTAAACGCTAGTTGTGGCCTCTCTGTCTCAGTGGTGTGGGCGGTGCTTGCCAGAGGCGGTGTTCATAGGTACGCCAGCCATCAGCCCTGGAGGTTTACATATTGCTGCCTTGCAACATTGCTGCAGGTCCCTCTCATGCTGGTCTGGACACCAGCACAACCAAGAAGGGCGAGGCTGCAAAGATTGAGTACTCCCGCATTGAGGACGAATCCCCCGAGGCTGTGGTGAAGAAGCTTAAGTACGAGGTGCTGCCCGATGTGTTCAAGAAGCTGGGCGCAGACGCAGACCAGGACGGCAGCACTTACCCCAAGTCTGTTGTCCAGGTGGGTGCTTCATCTGCTGTGACACACCATCGATCGGGCTGGGAGGGGAAGCACAGTCTTCTACCCAGGAAGTGTAATACCTTTGAGGAGGAGCTCGTGTTAGGCTGTAGCTGTGCACTGCCTAACCTTCATTATGCATGCATTGCTGTGCATGCAGAGCAGCATGCGTTCCTAACCTGGCGCAATTATATGAACAGTGTTGATAGCAGCCTGTTGTCTTGGTGCAGGAGTTCAAGACTGTGGCTCAGGAGGTAGATGCTCTGGAGCGACAGGTCAAGGCTGGTGGCCGCGGCACCAACATCAAGAGCCTTGCCAGCGGCATTGAGCAGCAGATCAATGCCCTCAAGGCCAACCTGGGCTTCGACTAAACTGTTCTTCACAGCAACCTCGGTACATGTTTATACTGTGTAGTTGAATTTGTTGGGAGTTGATGGAACTGCTCTTTGCAGGGTTAGTATTGGCTTTGATGTATGGCTTGTTTGAGGTGAAGACAATTTTGAACGTGGCTGCTGAGCCGTTTTTAGGGGAGTTGTGAAAGGCTGCAAAATATTTTGCATTCCAGCATGCTTCCCGCATTCATGTATTCTGCTTGTCCCTGCCATTGTATACGGCAAGTATGCTAAAATCAGTGCCCTTCCCATGTTTCTCCAGATTGTAAGATTATGACTGTTGCCAATGGCACAAGTGGAAGTGACAGTTAACAAGGCTGTGATATGTGTCCTAGCTGCTGGATGGGCTTTCTCATGCCAACAACATATAAAGACAGAATTAGCAGACAGCCTAGCATGATGAGCTAGATTTCAAGTGTTGTATACGTATGCTGAGTGCCCTCCGCATTATGCCCAGCAACACAAATTCTGCTGCATCACTGCCAGTTCTGTGATACTTCCTACCTCTTTAAGAAATGAGGTTGTTCAAATTGCTTGCCACCAATCAACGACAAAACTTGCATCTCACGAGAGACATTCGGCATTGCTGCTCGTTTTCTTTCAGACCTAATCCTGTTCTGCTGCCTCTGCTTCAGACGACTTGCACCCCTCTTCCAGTGACCTCAGCTTACCCTGGGGAGAGAATCACCGACTCAGACTTCAGACGAGGCTCGATATCATTCTGCATCCAGCCCAGTCCAGCCCCAGGCTCTCACTTCCTCTTTGCACTACCTGCCACCCATGCTGCTAACCCTGCTCTCTACTGCCCCTGCTTCTTTCGAGTTGCATCTACTCTGCCAGTGACCTTAGCTTACCTTGGGGAAAAATTTACTTGCTCAGACTTGCATAGAACCCCCTCAGCCCAGTATACCCGTACCTCCTCTTTGATCGCATTACCTGCCACCCTTTGTGATTACTGGCTCACCTCAGGCAAGACTCAGGCTCAATCTATACCCAGCCCAGTTCGGTCCAGCCCTGCTCTCAATTCCTGTTTGCACTACTTGCCACCCAAGCTAACAGCTGCATCCAGCCCTACCAGTCTAGTTCACCCCTACCTCCCCTGTTCGCATTGCTCCCACCTTTACCAACACAACTCCTCTCGAATCTTGCTACACTTTTAACTAGAAACATTGAAGCTTGCTCATACTATTGGTGCGCTCAAACTTGAAGGAAGTCTATGGGTTGAATTAAACCGCAGCAGACAACCGCTCAAAATCCACTCCATCGTGATACAGGACCGTTTGTGACAGGTCAGCATGCCGCGCGCGCAAGTGCAGATTGCAGCTGTATGCAGCCACGTCTTCTCCGCACTGTCAGAAATCGGTAAGGGCTTGCGGGCCGTTGTCTGTTCTGGCATCGCATCCCCCTCCATTTCCACATCCACCAACTTTCTGACTGCGTTTTCCTCACCACGATTCCCTGCAAAGTGAGGATGGAGCCGGAATTGACCGAGTCCGGGGAGGTGAAAGTCGAGGAGTCGTTCCTCAACGTGGCCGCCCAAGCAGCAATAGTTGAGGCTCCTCAGGACAACGATGTGGACGCTCTGGCCGTCCGCCTAGACGCCCACTCCCGCAGCCTCCGTGCAGACCTGCTGGACTTTGTGCTCCAGCTGAAGGAGCGGCAGCTGCAGCAGCGTTGTCAAGCTGTTGACCATCAGAGGGCGGAAGGCGAGGCGGTGCTGAAAACAAAGCAGCAAGAGCTTACGCAAGCACTGGAGCAGCTGACAGCCCAACGGCAGCGGGGCAGGCACCTTACTGCCGCACTTGAGTGTGCTGTATATCGACTTCACAAACGCAACCAACTCCGCAAGCAGTTTTCACTGTTGGCACGCGCGTGGCGTGCTTGGCACATCCATACACGGCGCGAGCGCCGCATCGAGGCCAATATGGTGGTAGCTGCCAAGCACCACAAGCGCAGCCTAATGAGGGCCTGGCGGTGGCAGGCACACAGGGAGACTCGAGATCGGGTGAGGGTGCCCTGCCGTTCCAAGCCAGTAAGAGCACATTAAACTCAGGCAAGTTCGTGTTGCACTTCATCAGGTGTGTCTCTTGTACTTTGCAGTTGAAGCAGGAGCATGAGGAGGGAATTCGTGCGGCAGAGCAGCGCCTATACCTTGAAGCCAACGCTGCCAACGAGACACTTTCTCAGGTACGCCCACCACCCACGCTCGCTGCAGCAGTGAGTGGGTGCCAGCAGCGGAGACTTACATCTTCAGTGGAGCCTGCCACATCTGTGGTAGCAATTCTTTCAGTCTCGCATTCATGAGTGATTTTTCCGTGCCGTCACAGAGGTTGGCTGAATTGGAAGAAGAGCTGGCAGGGGAGCGCAAGACCAGGGCTAAGCTGGAGGAAGACATGAAGCGAGCCTTCATGCGCGGCGTCTGTGCATTGAACATTGAGGTACGCACCTAGCTGCCATGCTTGCACTTTTCTTTATGGTTGGGACCAGTTCCTTGTGATCGTCACACTCACGTCGACTCTAGCCATTTGGCCAGCTTAAAACCTCCCCAATGTGGTTGCTGCACAGGCAATGGCCATCATGAAGAATGGTGGGGCCCCTGGCGCTGAGAATGCCTCCTTTAACCAGGCTCTGCCTCACGCAACTGGGCTTTTTGGAGAAGAGGCAGCGGCATCTTCTCAGTGGATGATCGGGTCCCTGGCTGCAGCACATCAGCAGCAGGTGGCAGAGGCAGCTACAGTGCCAGCTGCACCTTGCCAGTGGCCCTGGCAACAGCATGCTGCATATGCTGAGCCTGGTGTACCCGCAGCCTACTCGCCGCACAGCCCCAAATTACCAGCGGCACGGCTGGGGCATCATCTGCCAACCTCCCAGGAGGCTGGGCCTGCAGGCCTAGCAGTCCTGCCCAAGCCTGCTATCCAGGTTCCACACCCCCTGGTGAAAGTGGCACCTGTGCACCCAGTGGAGCTGGTCAAGACAAGCGTGGACGGGCCGCTAGCCGTTCGGAGTCCTAAAGTTCGGGCACACCACCCAGTGGCCATCCCGTCCAGCCTGCCTACCAATGTCCCAGATCACATTGCTGCGGCCATGCTCAGGCGACCGCAGACTGCCGTGGCTGCGGCCAACGAATCCAGGGCTAAGGCAGCCACAGACCCGCGGCGGCCGGCTACCAGTGCAGTTGCTAGCAAATCAAGTAATGCAGTGTCCCAGCGCTCATTGGCTGCCAGGAGGCCGTCCGGTCCTGTGGTGATCAGAGGTCAAGCAGCCGGCATGCAAACAGCAGCGCAAGAGGCCGCTGCTCTGCGGCGCAGCTCAACATCACCCATTAAAGGCGTAGGGAGGTAGATGCTATGCTGCCAGCGCACCTTCTTGGTAGGTAGCTATAAAATGGGCAAGACTGCCAAAAGGCCAGGCAAAAACATGGCATCACATGCCCATAGACTTTTGCTGTGTGATGTTGTGAAAGTCGAGGGCCGGCAAAATTTTTAAGTTGTGGTTTGAAGTGAGAGTGGGTCCCTGGTTGCTGAATGGCAGACTTCACGTTGGCTAAGTGCTGAGCTTGGTGTTGCTTTGTGTAATTGCTGCAATTGCCACATCATTACAGGGAGGACAACAATCAGGAAGGTGTTCATGCATGCCGCCCTGTCAGTCCAGTATGCCCACCCCTCCTCTGATCCACGTCGCCTGCCACCTTCACGCAAGCAGGGAGGGTGTTCGTAGGCACTGTTAACCGTTTTTGAGGTCACAGTCCCGGTGTAAGCACCATATCGGTGCGTTAAGCTATCAAAGGGGGTCAATGAGTTGCAGACTTCATGGAAAAGAGGGCCCCAATTCAACGTTAGCTACTACTGCTCCTGGCTGTCTGCCTGCTGCGCCCGCTCCGCCTCTTCAGCATTGCGCATCTGCAGCACGGTGGCCGCCCGCTCAAACTGCAGCAGCTCCTGAAGCTCGGGCTGAGAGAAGTACATGGCTAGGCCGCCAGCGCCCCCTGCCCCTCCAGCGACCACCTCCGCAAGCTGCACGCCATGCCACAGTATAGTAGGAAAGTTACTGCGATTTCTAGGATGGTGCAGTTGCCAACTTTGCTATTACGGCAGTGGTGCCATGGGAGGCCTGGTGTGGGCCTGTTTTCAGGAGCACCCTTAGGCACAGTTGGGCAATCCTCCAGTGAATCACGGAAGCCCAGATCACACTTGCATCCAGTCCACTCGAGTCACAGATATCAGACACTTTCGCAGGATTTGCACTACCTGCCGCACTTGACAACCACTGCCTGCCCAGCAGAACAACAGCCGCCACTCTAGCTTTTAACTATTATCCTGGCAAGGGAGCATGTTCAGATCAGTGGACAACATGGCTGCCGGGCTTCACTAACCTCATCTCCTTCAGTGCCGCTGTGTCCCATGAAAGCCAGCGCCTCACGCAGCGCCCCGCATTTCAGCACCACCCGCGGGTAGCACATGCAGCGACACAGCGCAGCTGTGACGGTAGGCGGCGCATCCACATTCACCACCTGGCAGCCATGCTGGGTGAGGCGTTGGTGAGACGAGCAGGCAGGGCAGGGCGCTGCTGAGCACTGGTGGGCAAGTGTGCCACGCTATTCCAGTCAAGCATGCTTGCATGCAATCATATAACTAACTTGGCTGTCCACCTTAAAAGCCGTCAGTAGCTTTTGGCAGTGTGGAGTATGCAGTTGCCTGTCCCTTCCGCTTCCTCTCAACTCTCACCACGAGCGGCCCCACGCCCTCGGCGCCCTGCAGGCAGCCCTTGACCGCCAGCGCCAGCAGCACGATGCAGGCATCCAGGGCAGACGGCCCACCACATTTAGCCGCCACAGTCAGCAGCCCTTCCATGCCCTCGGGCCCGGGCGCCACCACGAACTGCAGCCCCTGTGGGCAGGCAGGCAGGCAAAGCAAGGATGGAGATGCGGTCAGTGCCAACATCTCCTCAAAGGCGCTCTCTGCAACACAACTTGGCAGCACCAAGCGGAACCTTGAAAACACCCCTTGGAAGCCCAAACTGCCAGTTCACAGCTATGCACTCCTTTCTCGTCCCACATTCCACCGTTAGCAAACAAGGGAACGAGGGAAGACTGGCGCCCAGGCGCATGCCCCCTGTCCAGTTAGTAAACTGACATCTTGGAGAGGTCCGGTCACCCAAGCATCCTTGCAAGATACTCCCCGCCCCAGGTGATATGGCTCATGAACTGCTGCTAAGGTATGCCTGGCGAGTTGCGATGCATCCATCCCCGCCACCTGAGATCCCCAGGCTCACTTCCTCAGGCAACCCTCCTATCATGGACACCATTACATCAAGGATGACATCTCAGAGCTACACATCTCCTGCCGTCATGCGAGCTTGCCCATGTGACCTAGGGAAAAACATATTCCAGCGTCACCAACACCCACTGCAGCATTCCCGCCACTGGGAGTCAGTGCATACCTCTTGTGTGGCTGCAATGGCGCCCAGCGCCGCTCGGAGCCCTCTAGCCGCCCCCTCCAGCGCCTCCGCAGAAGGGAAGGTGGGGAAGGCGTCGCCGCCCTGCAGCAGCCAACCCAGAGACCTTACCGGCTACAGTCTAAAGGACCAGGTACAGCTTGGAGAAGAGCATGCGAGCAAAGAGCACACAAGTGCAGGTTAGGATGCCCAGTGCACACACCAAGACATTGACCCCCGCAGCTGGTACTATATTTCTAATGGGACTTTGGGGCTCTGGCTGCACGCTGAGGAGCCGACCATCTACTTATAGTTGGGTTTGGGCGAGCCACAAAAGTGCATGGCGGTGTATGGCACCAGCTGGGGCCAGGGTGAGACGCAAGAAGGCGGCGCACGCTCATTGTGTGTGTGTGTGCGTGTGGG
>BBXU01001049.1:0-29104 GCA_001598975.1 Parachlorella kessleri | reverse complement strand
ACGGGCACGCGCGCTCATGCTTACCTGCACCTCTGCCTCCGCCAGGGGTCCCCTTTCGGGCCCGACTGCCAGCACGACCTCCGCGGGAGGGCCGCCCACCGCAGCAGCGACTCCCCCTGTCACCAGTGACTCCAGCCAGCCCTGGTGGAGGTACGACATCATGGCCTGCAGGCCGGGGGGCCGCAGCTCTCAGCAAGGGCGGGCGGGGTCAAACAAACCCATGCGGAGGCCAGAGTGACATTACAGAGGTGTCGAGTGCAAAGTGACGGCTGGCCTGCCAAGGCATGTGGCAGAGGCGCAGCCGGCCGGGCTGCGGGACATCCCTGCGTTCGTGCCACCACTCAAACCCATCAAGCCAGCCTGCCCCCCGCGGACAAAGCCAGCAACCAGGCAAGCCCACAGCATACTAAGCATCCTGCAAAAGCACTTCGCAGCCATCCACCGACTATTCTAACTACCCTTCCACCATGAAAAGTGTATCGCACCAGGTCCTGCGGGCAGGTCACCACCTGCCACTGCGCAGAACCACAACCCAATTTCCTCACAAGCAGCCCAGAAGCCTTGCCAAAGGCGTGATGCACCCAACTCAACCAGGTACTCCCTGAAAATGGCAGGCTATCACCCACCGTGAGCAGCGGCAGCGTGCGCTTGGCCAGCGCCGCGCTTTCCTCCAGGGCCGTGCGCGGGTCGTCCCCCGCCTGCGCGCCCTGCATGGTGTCGCTGTACAGATCCTGCCAGGCCCCAAACTCCACCTCATATTCGTAGTACAGCGCCCAAGACCTGTGGGTGGGTGGGTGGGTGGGTGGGTGGGGGTGGAGGGTGTGGTGGGTGGGGGGGGGGGAGGGGTAGGGAAAGCCTTGCACAGCCCTGGATTGGGTGCCGAAGCGTAGCCAAAGTACTGGTGGTGAGTGGTGTGACCGTAGGGGTGATTTACCGGGCCTAAGCGGGTGGGGAGCAACGAAATCATGAGGACACGGGGATCAACACCTGAGAAGTGAAGTACGAGGAGTGGGTCAACAAGCAGTGCCGCCGGATGGTGCATGGCCATTCACATATAAAGGCCACGACCTTCCCCATGTGCACCCCACAATGGCGCCTCAACATACATCACCACAGTGCTTGCGGTGTACCGCTGAGGCCCACCCCTAGGCATCAGGCCGTAGGATGGCCCCGGCTTGCATGCCAGTGCACCTCCAAGAGCCCATGCCTTCTGCTGGCTCTGGGACCGTCTCCTCCTCACCAAGTAACCCACCAAGTGGGTGGGTGGGGCGGCAGGACAGCGTTGCACGCACTGGCATAACTATGCAATAAAAATTTCTGCATGCGCAGCACCCCTCCCACGCCGTACCTGAGCTCCGCAGCCTGCGCCGCAAGCTCGTCCTCCCCCTGCTGCGCAGACCCAACCTCCCCGCCGCCGCCGCCTGCCTCCATGGCCAGCAGGAGCTCCTCCAGGGGCACACCCAGGGCTGCGGGCAGCTGCCGCGACAGCAGCGAGGACGCGGCCGCGATGCCACCCGACCCGCCTGCAGGGAAGGCACCACCACACATCATGTCCCCCATTCCGCTCCCAGGTGGCATCCCACAACACAGCCTTCACGCGCCATGCGGTCCCTTCTCGCCGGCTGCTTCCCGCCGGGGCCTCGTCACCACGAAGGCCAAGTAGCGGCTGTGAGAGGGGCATAATAGCAAGGTGGCACGGCGATCTTTGGCTTGTCCTGAAGGCGGGGCCTGCCATGCCAGCCCACGCCCATCCACCAGCGGGCGGAAAGACGGCGGGGCGCAAGCACAACGACGCCCCGCTGTGTGTGATAATGGCCCCACAGCCCCGTCAAGGCCAGCGCTGCAGCCGGCCCGAGAGCTCCTAGCCAGCCCAAGCCGCCGCAAGGGTATCCTTCCAGACAAGCCCCGCACCTCATGCAAGCATGGTATCACTCTGCACATGGTGAGTCTCAAGACAAGGGCCCTCACTTACCCAGGGCAAACTCCCGGCACAGCAGGTTGGCGTGGCGCAGCGCCTCCCCCAGTGTGCTCTGACCAAAGCACAGCCAGCGGGCAAAGCGGGCGCGCTGCTGCGGCCCGCCCACCACCTCGTACCGGCTACGGCCGACCGCCTGCGGGGGCAGGGGTGGTAGCTGGGTGCGCACATGGGGATGAGGTGCGTATGCGGGCACAGGTGCATGGGGGCGCACACGCACGCCAGCATTTGTGAGTGGGTGGGTGAGGTGGGGGGTGGGGTGGGTGGGGACACTGAGTTGGCGACAGTCCACAGGTAATATTCTAGCAGCTGGTCAGAGGTTCACTGCCCGCCAACTGCTGGAGCCCAGTGAAGTGAGAAAACAGCAGCGCAGAAGCGGTGCCGACGTAGGTCGCAAAGCCACGCAAGCATGGCCAACATGAGGGTCCAGCGCCATCCAGCTTTGTCAAGGGCCCACGTCAGAGCTAGGACAAAAAGCCCAGAGCGCCCCAGGCAAGCATGAGGTGGCAGACTGCCCCACCTTGGTGGCTATGGTCGCCATCTCCTGGGGCGCCACGTCGCCGCGGCCCTGCCAGAAGTCAAACCAGGTGTCCGCCAGGCGGTACGCCTGCCGGCACGCCTCCATGCTGCTCTGCAACACCCGTCGGGTGCAAGCTCATGAGAAGCGAGGCAGGCAGGGACAGGTCTGGTGGCCCGCCTGGAAGTGATGCTGAGGCCAGCGAAGCAAGCAGGCACACCCCTGGACACACCCAGGGCACTGAGCCAAGCCCACCCCTGCCCTGTTGCCCAGCATGGCGGTTCACTTCCTCCCCCCATGACCGCCAACTCACTGCACGCCACCCGTCTCAAGGGGGCCGTGGCTATCCACTTGCGTAGAGGGACAACCTCCACAGCAGGCCTTGCCAGCCAGCCCAGGCCCGGCCCACCTGTGCCACCAGCTGCTCAAAGAAGATCTGGTAGGTCATGTGCCGCAGCCCCGCCCGCAGGTGGCACGCGTACAGCGGGACCAGGTCGTGCGCCCCTGGACCAGGCAGGGGCGAGTCACCCATCAGTCAACTTAGTGAATGGCCGGGCCGGCAAGCCGGGGCCGCAGCCTCACTGACCATGTGATAGTCCAGCCCACTGAGCTTGTGTGCCTGGACTTGCAGTCTGACTGACTGACTGACTGACAGTGTGAGATCAGGCCGGCCATCTGCCGCGGCTGGCCCCCCGATCGCCGCTGCCAGCCGACCAGGACTTGCTGGACCCGCAGCTCCACCGGCATGGCCTCCAGGCACCAGGCACGGCACCCCAACACATCACATAGCAGTCAGGGTTGGCCCCATGTCGCCGGCAGCATCTGTGCGGACAGGGCGCTGCCCTGCTCACTGCCTTCCCGCCGCCACCCCCAAAAGCCGCCCTGCCCTGCCCGCCCAGCCCCAGGCTCGCACCCCACCTGAGTCTATCAGGTGGATGACGTACACCTGGACCACCTTGTGAAGCACGTCGTGGATGTCCTCGTAGGCGGCACTGGGCCTGCACTTAGCATTAGGTGGTGAGCACACCTTCTGCCCCAGCTGGAACCTCAGAAGCTGATACTTGGCAGGACAAGCAGGTGTACGTGCCAGGCAACCCCAAAAGGTAACCACCCCCTGGGCTGCCCGGAATCTCGCAAGCCTGCACATCGCTAGGCCTGGTCGCGGGCGAGCCATGGCATGCACGCAGGGAGCCCCGTGTTCATTTTGGCAGGTGGCCATCGGAGCCGCCACAACGAAAGCCAGTACATCCCAAGCACCAGCTGCAGCAAGAGCAGCAGCACACTATGTTGCCACACCAGCAGCAGCCTCAGCAACAGACCCCACCGGCACAGCAGAAGCAGCAGCAGGAGCAGCAGTTAAGGAGCAGCCTACCTGCCATCCTGCGGCACCCGGGCGATGTCGAGGGCCCACAGGGAGAGCGCCAGGTGGGCGGCAAAGCGCATGAGGCCGGGGGGGCAGGACGGCTGGGCGCCGCGCGTGGGCGACTCCAGGAGCGCCGCCTGGCTGCTACTGCCCTGTACATTGACGCGGAAAAAGGTGGCCTACCTAGGGTGGTTGGGTGTACCCCGCGGCGGCAGCTGCTGCAGCTGCAAAGGCAGGCAGCGGAGTGCAGCAGGTCCCACCCCCAGGCAGCTTCTTCGCCAGCCAGCTTGCACGGGCGATAAGCCCATGCACACCCACCCACCACGACCAAACCCAGATTTGCAGGCTGGCTGGCTGGCTGCTACACCCCCCCTGCCCCACCAATGGGCCTGCCACCGGGCAGTTGCCAGTCACCTGCAGCACCCAGTTTACCAGCGTGCCGCGGACCAGCGCCTCCACCTGGTCCAGAATCAGCGCGCTCTGCAAGCCGCGGAAGCGCTGCCCTGACGCGGCGCTGCCGCCGCCCCCTGGCGCGCCCGCACTGTCCGCGGCCTCCAGAGCCGCCTCGAACGAGGGCGGCAGGGCTGCCCGCAACCTGCAAAAAGCCAGGGCAGTGGGAGTTGGGCGGGGCCGGGTCCCTGGCGTTGACGTGCAGGGTCTGGGAAGCCGTGAAGTGGGCCTGGGCTGCAGAGGTGTGTTACTCCGACACAGCACATCCCCAGAGCACTCACTGCACAACGTCAATGAGCGAACTATGCACGACCTTGACTGCAGCCAGGGTGCTCCCCAGAAGAGCCTCACCACAAAAGCTCCGGCCCAGCCACAAGGCATGTACGCCAGCCTGCAGCCTCGCCCACGCCCACCTGTCCAGCGGCCACACCCCCTTGGCAACATCAAGTCCCTCCCCGGCCACCTCGGCGCCGCCCGCCAGCTCGGCTAGCGCGGCCTCGCAGCCGGGCAGCGCCCCCTCGGGGTCGGCATCCGATCCCAGCCGGGCATCCACCGCCAGGTCCAGCCAGCAGCGCAGGTAGGCCCAGCACACGTCTTCCCAGCTGGTGCACACCGGCAGCACCCTGCGCCGGCCAGGGGTCCTCGCTTGATGGTACTAGTTGGCAGGTGTGGCAGCGGGGCATGGCGGCAGGGGCAGGGGCAACCAGGGAAGGCAGCAGGCAGCTGGCCAATGGTGCCTGTACTGGCTGAAAGCTCTTTAAAATCAGCAAAGTGGAGCAATTGTGCCTTGCCTCGCAGCAACCGCGGTTAGCACACGCAGCCATTGCGACAATGAGACCACCGCCGCAGCCACCCCCTCCGCCGTCAGCACGATTACATTGAGCCAATAGAGAGCCCAGGCATGCACTGTGGCCTCTAGAAACATGCGGAGGAAGCTTGCATCCTGCGCTGTCGATTCGCAGCCATACATCCCTGCTTGCACTACCTGCCGCCGCTCAAACGCCCAAGAACAGACCTGGCCAGGTGGCTGGCGAGTGCGGCATATATGGCGGCCTCGTGGAGACCTCCCCCCGCCTGCTCGGCGCCCGCGCCAACACGCTCCGCCAGCTGGAGGCACGACCACCGCCACAGCGCGCGCAGCACAGCCCCGCCCTCCACCTGCAGCCCCAGTGGGTGCAAGTCGAGCACCCGAGAAGGAAGCTGAACAGCGCTCAGAGTAGCCACCCTGGCCACACCCGAGAGCAGCCGCCCCAGCGGGAACAAGCGCAGGCAGCAAGTAGACAGCACGCTGTCCATATCAGGGGTGCCACGACAGGGTAATGTGCAGAAAGAGCCTGGCTCCATCTGCAGAGCTGCGGCCCACAAGCGCAAAACACCAAAGCACCGACATAGCTGGGCGACAGGCTGACCTTCCACGCCCTGCACCTCCAAGGCCCACAAAGCTTGTGAAAATTGCCGTGTACCCAAGCGCTGCAGCACTGATCAACCTCCACCCACCATGTCCTCCTCTGCTCACAACCGCGCCCACCCATGTGTTCTGTAGACACTCCCAAGCTACCACTCCTCCTCATGACACCGATGGTATGCCACCAAGACTGCTTGCCTACACCAGCTCCCTACCGCCACAGCAGCAACCAATCCCTCTCCCCCCACCCTCCCTGGCCCCCAAGTCAACTCAATGAAATTCAATGCAATTTCAATAAACATCCTTAGTTCTTCACCTCTGCCGCCATGTCCTCCGGCTGCTCCCAGGCCGCCGCTGCGTCGTCCGCCTCGTCAGCGGCCGCTGCCAGCGGCACGGGCCCCTGCCCGCCTGCGCCCGCCAGGCTGGCGGCGCGCCAGGGCTGGCCCACATCCTCGCACAGCTGACGCGCGGCGCTCACACGGCCTGCAAGGGCGGCGGCGGGGTTGCTGCATGTCTGACAGGGGCGCTTGCCTAGGAGTGGGGCAGAAAGCGCTGCACGTGGATGTGATGCACTGCAAAACCCTAGCCGCAGCTCGGAGGGGCGAGGCAGGAAGGAATGTGCACCGGCAGCAGCACGGCACATCAACCGGTAGCAGGACTGTCAAAGTGGCTGCACAAGGAGTGCGACATGCATGCTGCTCTGCTTCATGAAACCCCGGTATGATATATTCTCGGTTTGTCATTTCAACAGGTCTTATAGCAGAATAATAGCAGGTAATAGTACACCCAACCCAGCCCCCTGCTGCCCTACTTCTTCGCCAAGCTTGCCATGCCCCTCACCATCACCTTATGCATACTCTAATGAAAGGCTCTCCACTACTGAGCCCCACCCCAGCGTTGGGCTCTGTCCGGCAGTGGGTCGTTTGCCTGCCGCTGTGCTTTTCCCCCACCTGCCCTAACCAGCTTCCAGAGGTGGGCGGTCAGCATCTCCTCTCCCTTGGCGTTCTCCGAGTCAAGGCGCCGGCGCTGGCGAGTGGGCGCATCGGGGTCCAGCTCAGACACCAGCAGGGCGCCGGCGCCACCTGTACTCAACAAGACCTTACAATAGCCACAAAGCTGCCTCAAGGGAGTCATGGCCTCATGTGCAGGGGCAGAGGAGTCCAGCGGGGAACCACCCTACTGCAGCTGCTACCAATGGTGGGCTGCAGCCGTGCCGTCAAAGAGACCGAGGGCAGCTGCCAGGACGTTCACATGCTTGATTTACTATGCACGTGACAAGATGATTGATATGTATACATCAGTGCCCGGCTGGCGGGGGAACATCCACCTGCCAGCACCCGCCACACACGCCTCTCCCACCCTCCTCCACAGCCCTGCTCGCCACTGTTCCAGCACCAGGCTCTCGCACCGCACCTGCGTCCCGCGCGCCGCCGGCGCCACCGCCAAAAGCGCCACCGCCGCCGCGGCCGCCCGCTGTCACGGCGCCCGAGGCCAGGCGGCTGCGCGTCTCCCGCCACACCCCGTCCGTGGAGGCAAAAGGCACGCCCGGGTCCCGGTCCAGCGCCTCGCCGGCAAGGAACTCGAGCCACGCCACAGTACGGCCACACCTGCAGCCAGCCAGCCAGTGTCTAGCACTTACACTTGCCTGCTCAGAATTGTTCCCTTGCTGCACCTGCTTGAGCGTGTATACTCATTCCTTGGGTGCCGAATGGCTCTGCGGGGTGGGGCTGAGCTCTACGGGACGGGAAAGGATGTTGGGCGAAGCGTTGACTTGGCCCTTGAGCCTAGAAGGGAGGACAAGCCAGCGGGCTCTTCCGCTGGATGCGTTATAGCTGGCACCAGGACCTTACAGCCGATCGGTCACCAGCAGGTACATGCCCAGGCAACAAGTGTATCACACACACCTCCATTTGCAGTGCTCTGCACCACCAACACCACCCTCCAGCGGCTGCTCAACTCTTGTACCCCCAAACCCCCCCTCTTCCCCTCCCGCCTGCACAGCAGGCCCGCCCCGCCCCGCCCCCCCGCCCGTGCCTGTTCAGCGCGTCGTCCTGGAACAGCAGGTCCGACACGCGCTGCCGCCGCGTCTTGGTCAGCCCCGCCCCCTCCACAAAGTTGCCCCCCCTGCCGCCGGGGAAGTCCCGGCTGGCGACCCCATGCAGGTGCCACATCAGGTGCCAGGTGGACGCCTCGCCGTCCAGCTCGCCCGCGGCCTCCTGGAGCGTCAGGTACCGCGCGGCGCGCTGCAGCTGCAAGGACGCGGCCTCCCTGCGGCGGGGCAATCGAGGGAAGGAGGGGGGCGGTGATGAGGGTAATACAGCTGGGTGGGGGGGGGGTGGAGGTGGGGGGCGGTGATGGTGATGGTGGAGACTCGACCAACAAAGCATGGACACAGTCTGTAAGGGACGTCAGCCAGGGGAAGCTGGGGTGCATGCATGGAGGTCGTCCAGGACCCTCCTGCACCAGCTTCCTGAAGCTTGTTGGGCGCGAAGGACGCAGCAGCCTGCCTTCTTGCCCGCCAACTTCAAGCTGAGGTTTGGAGCCTGCCAAGTCTTGCTCAGGGGCTTGCCCAGAGAATGCCTGGCAGGCATGCCTGACACTGCCTCTCGAACAGGCCAAGGCGGGACTTGGAAAATAGGGGGGGAAAGAAGGATACCAACCGAGCAGCAGCGCTCCACCACACCCACCTCAGGTTGGAGGCCTGCTGCCGGCAGATGGCCGCATACTGCGTCAGCGCCTCGGCCGCATCAAGCTCCCCCCGCATGACAGCCCCCAGGGCCTCCGCAAACGCCTGCTCCTCGGGCCGGTCCCTGGCAGCCAGCACCGCGCCCGGCGGCGGCGCGGCCAGGGAGGGCACAGCCCCCGCCGCACCACTGCCGCGAGTAGCAGAGGTGGGCAGGATCGGCTGCTGCTGGGCCGCGGTGCGCAACGGCCCCTGCAGGGTCGCCGTGGCCGTGGGGGGTGGCGGGGGCAGCGACCCCTCCCGCTGCCCAGCAAGACCAGGTGACTCTTCTTCTGCTGCTGCTGCTGCAGCGAGTGACGAGAACCCCGGCTGGCCCTCATCGACATCCTCATCCAGAGTTAGATCGTCGTTGCTGTGCCGGGTGGCCCCTGCTCCCAGTTGCGACGGCGGCAGGGCAGCCAGGCGCCGCATGCCCCGCACAGACGAGGGCGCTCCCGCCCGGAGGCCGGCGGCGGCCCCAAAGGCGGAGGCGGTGGCCGGGGAGGACCACAGGGGGTTATAGGTGCTGCCCAAGCCGGCGGGGCTGGGGGAGGCCAGCGAGCCAAAGAGCGGGTTGTCGCCGCTGCCAAAGCCTGCAAAGCATGGAAGGAGAGGGGGAGGGTAGCAACCATGGTCCTGTACACAGCTCAGCCTGCTGTGCGCTGGTATTTGACGTAAATGGGTTGTGGGAGACTGCAGCAGAGCAGTGGGCACCAACCTGAATGCATGGTGGCTTGCTTTGGGGACCTTTATGCCACCATGAGGTCCACTAGACAGTACTGTATGAGTTAGCGCAAGTATACTCGGCCTAGCACAGCATCACATCATGGAAGCATAGGTAATGCTTTACTTGGGATGGCCTTGCAGCTGCACAAGGAATCTGATTGGATAGCAACTGGCGATCTCATGGGCGATCTTCCTATCAGCATTCTGCAAGGAACCTTTCAACTTGCCACGCACAGCATGACAAGCACACGGTGCACGAGCTACGTGTTTTCCGTCCTGCCCGCATTGACGCTGCCTGCGATCATTTCTATATCTATTACAGTCAGTCCACTGGCATAGTGATAAACCTAGTGGGCTTAGCTTCCAATCTCACTCATAAGTGGCCAGCTCAACTTCATATATCGTTTTGTGCTGCGTGTATGGGCACAGAATGAACCGTAACCTGTCACCAGGGCCTCTGGGGACGTGATCGTAGCCCCTCCTTATTCCGTGTGTTATTCACGCGGCCCAAGAATGCGGCGGTGTCAACACATGCTGGTGGCTACCTTGTTGCTGCTTCTCCTACTTGGCGGAACACAGGTGGGAGGTCACTTGGGTGCGTTCTGCAAGCGCCCCCTTGGTAACGAGTAGCTGACAGCAGGGGGTGGAAGGGGGTGGCTGCTGCAGCTATCCAGCTACCCAAGGTTGCAAGTTTCGACTGTTGTGCTGCGAAACAGCGCAGCTTAGTCCCTCAATACTCTGTGCTGCAGGGCACCACACCGGCTGCTGTGGCTGCTATTGGCGGCTTGAAAGAAGGACTTTCTGCACCCGGTGTGCTGTGGAACCCGGCCATAGTGGGCAGGGAAAGAGCAGCAGTAACAGCAGCAACAGCGGCTGATGCAGGATTGAGGGAGAGGTCCTTGCAGGAGCTGCAGGGTGGAGGTAGCAGTACAGCAGAAGCACTGCTTCCCAAGCAGCAGCAAGAAGTTCCAGCTGGTGATGCCGGCGATAGCAGCATTGCACGTGGCCTGGCAGGCCGCCTGGGGGATGTGAGTCAGCCAGTGGCGGGGCCAGAGGCAGGCAGGCTGGCATCACAGCTTGCCCTAGAGAAGCTGCAATGGAAGCTGCAAAGTCAGGGGCGGCAGCAGCAGCAGCAGCATCATGGGCAGTTGCATGGGTTACTGCAGGAGGGGCAGCATGGACAGCAGCAAGAACAGCAGCGCCGGCAGCAAGTATGGCAGGGGCAGCAGTGGGGGCAGCAGGAGAAGGAACAACAGCGGCAGGCAGGCGCCGATCCGGCGGCCGACCGGTTGGCAGGCGACGCCTCGGCGGGCGCCTTTGTGCGACGGAAGCTGCTGGCGGGGGAGGCAGCTGGCGGCGGCAGCACCCAAGGCAGCTCTGAGCAGGAGCAGGGCGGGCAGCAGCAGGAGCGTGCTGCTTCGGAGGATTGGGAGGAGACCCCCATGGAGCTGGCTGTCTTCTCCACCCCCCACCACTCCCAGGCGGCTGCTGAGCTTGCCAAGGAGAAGGCCGGGGGCGCGGCGGCAGGGGGCGGGGAGACGGGCAGCGACGACGTGCCGGACCGGTTGCCAGCCACCACCGCGACTGCGGAAGCGCTCCGCAAGCTGCGGCGGCAGGACCAGCAGGAAGGACAGGAGCAGCGGCAAGGCCAGCAGGCGCAGCATGAGGAGGGCCTGCAGGTCAAGATAGACCCTGTGGACCTCAAGGTCTTTGACACAGGCGCCAAGCTGCCTCAGCCAGGCCAGGGGGGCACCACCAGCGAGGCAGCAAGTGACAGCAGCCGGGCGGGGCGACAGCAGCAGTCGCAGCAGCAGCAGCGTGGGGAGGCTGGCGATCCTGGGGACGCGGACTCCCGGGACAGTGGGGCTGGAGATGCCGGCGACGCCACCAGGGTGCTGACAAACCCGGACGAGACGGTGGCACGGTTTGAGCAGCGGCAGAACCGCCGACCCGCGGATCTCTTTGAGAAGCTCCAGAGGCAGCGGCGGCTGGAGCACCTGCAGCAGCAGCAGAGCAGCGAGCAGGCCCCCGGGCAGCAGGGGCGCAGCCAGTCGCCTGACGCTGCACAGCAGGCACAGCAGCTGTCAGAGCAGGCGCAGCAGCTGTCGCAGCGACATGCGGAGCAGGCGGCTCCCCAGGTGCGGCAGCGGCTAGCCCAAGAAGGCAGAGCAGTGCGGGCCCGGGCGGTGCCTGACGCGTTTGCACAGGCGCAGCTGGCGCAGCAGGCGGCCTGGCGGGAGCGTCGGCAGCAGGCCCAGCTCGGGCAGCAGGCGCAGCAGCAGCAGCAGCAGCACCGGGAACTGTGGAGCGACGATGGCCCGGTGCAGCAGGCAGAGCAGGCGGCCCTGGGGGTTGCCGCTGGGGCTGCTCTCGGCACTAGCCAGCAGCACGAGCAGCGGGAGCAGCGGCCATTGCCTGTGCGCCGGGTGCAGCACATCCCCGTGGTGGATGTGGCTGTCATGACCATCATGATGGCGGCAGCTGCCGGCCTAGGTGAGCTGAACCGCGCCCACCATGTGGGATTGCTGGGTTGGCAGAGGCAGCTGGATCCGAAGCACTGTTGGGAAGGCAGTCAAGCAGGGTCCAAGGAGAGCTCTTATGAGCAGAGGAGGTCGCATGCATGCTCAGTGGGCAAGCTTGTCCACAGAAATCCGTGTGCCGGCTGTAAGTCCTAGCCACTGCCGAGGTCTCCTGACCCCCCTGAAGTAGTGTCCACCTGTTTTCTGTGCAGGTGCGCTGCCCTTCTTCTTTGTGCGCTCCCTGTCGCCGCTCATGAGCGGGCTGGCCACGGCCGTGGCGTGCGGAGTCATGTTTGCCTGCAGCTTCGACCTGGTGCACACGGGTGAGTACTGCCCCCTGCAGTACTTGTTAATATGCTCTGCACTGGGCAGCCGTCGTAAGCTGCAACTTCCACACCCAGGCTGCGCCTGCCATCCGTGGGGGCAGCGCTCCGTGGGACTCTCCCCCACCCTTCCCCCTTGGCCCGTTTAGGTGGTTTTCAGGCTCTTCTCCTCTTTACAAGTTGCGCCCTGGCAGGGATCAGTTCGCCTCCGTGCCTCCCCGCCTCTCCCCTGGCAGTGCCCGCGAGTCAGGTTGTCAGGCAGGCCTGGAACCAGGGCTGCACGGCTGACCAGCGTGCCGCCGCGCTGCGCACTGCTGTGCAGGCCAACCCTACGGCGCCGGGCTGGTGGTGGTGGGGGTGGTGCTGGGCGGCCTGTTCATCCGGTCCATGCAGCAGTGGCTGGAGACCGTGGAGGATGTGGAGGTGCGCTCTAGCCCCTGGGACGGGCCCCTGTGAGAACTAGAACCATATTGGCACCATCACTCGGGCTGGATGGGCGGCTCCTGGCCTTCGGTTGTCACGTGGACTTTAGCGCCCGCAGCAGCGACACAGCTTGTAGAAGTCACAGTCGGGGCGGCGGCCCGGCGGGTCGGGTCTTGGATCCCGCCTGGTTGGTTCCTGGTCAGCTCGGGTGAAAGCACGAGGCCTGGAGGTCTCGGCTTTTCATGCTCGCTCTCTCGCTGGGTGTGCTGCGTGTGTGCAGTTTGAGAACCTGAAGGGCGCGGGGGCGCGCAAGACGCTGCTGCTGGTGGGCGTCATGGCGGCGCACGCGCTGGGGGAGGGGTGCGGAGTGGGGGTCTCCTTCTCGGGCGACAGCGGCTGGTCACAGGTGCGTGCGGGGCCCAAGGGACAGTCCTGGCAAGGCGTGTGGTTGGCTGTATCACCTGCTAAGGGTTTCGAGTATTGAAGCAGGAGAGTGGCGCGGGTGGGACCCCATGCGCGGAATCACCCAGCCGGACCTTGGTATCAGGGTATACTCTGATTTGAGAAAGGCAGGGCAGGCGGGGGGCACAGCTCGCTCCTGTTGTATTTGCGCGCCGCATACGAATGCATTCCGCTCTGTGAGTGCTGCCACGCCCTAATGTGTTTGCGGAAAGCTTGGCCTCTCCCTTAGCATCAAGTGCTGAGGGAAAAGTGAAAAGGAACGGTCCCCCCCTGCAGGGCGTGCTCACCACGCTGGCCATCGGCATCCACAACGTGCCTGAGGGCCTGGCCAAGGCCACGGTGCTTGTCGGCCAGGGGGTGTCGGCGCGGCAGGCGCTGCTGTGGAGCGTGCTGACGTGCCTGCCGCAGCCGCTGGTGGCCATCCCCTCCTTCCTCTTTGTTGAGGCTTTTGAGGTGGGTGGCTGGCTGGGTAGGTGGTGGGCCACGGGTGCATGGCATGGCATGCGGAGCTATGGAGGGGTGCGTGGGTGGGGGTGGGGAGCAGAGCTGTGCTGGGGAGTGGAGTGGTGGTGCTGGGGCAAAACCGAAGTGCGGGATGAGAGGGCTGTGGTGGTGGTGGGTGGTGTGTGTGGGGGGGGGAGGGGGGGAGGGGGTCTTAGAGGGCTAGGCTTCTGCCCGTGAGCAATGCAGCTGGCTCCCTTGGTGTTTTGCTGTATTGGAGGCGGTGGGTGAAGCGGGGCAGTCGCACATGACATCTATTGTGCACTTGGCATGGAAGCACATGAAGCATGACAGGCTGTCTAGTAACGTGTGGAACTGCCATCCACGCAGGCGATTCTGCCCATCGCACTGGGGTTTGCGGGTGGCTGCATGATCTGGATCGTGTTTGCCGAGCTACTACCTGACGCATTCACTGCAGCACCGCCCAAGCAGGTGTGGCGTCAAGCTTGTGAATCCATGCTTCCCCGCTGCTGGGCAATCCAGTATCGAGAAGGGGGCATCAATGTGGATATCCTCTGTGGGTGTGGAGCGCTTCTGGGCAGGCAACCGGCAAGGCTTTTTATTACACAGGGCGTGCCTTACTATGCTCCTCCCGGTTGAAAGGTTTCAACCACATGCATGCGTGCATGTGAGCTGTCCCGTGCCGACGCTTGGCAGAACTCCTGTGCAGAGGGTGCCTTGGTGCTGAGCTGTGCGTACTGCTGCTGCAGGTGGCAAGCGCTGCCACACTTGCGGCTGCGGGGCTGGAGGGGGTGCGGATGCTCTTTGAGCAGCTGGACCAGCAGGTGCGCCGCCCCCCCGGGTTGCACCGCCACGCGGGCAGGGGATTTCGCTTACAACCTTTACAACTTGCTCCTGTGGCAGGGTCCCTGCTTGCTCGGTGCACTCCCCACACCACAAGCATGCAGGCAGCAAGTGGTCTGTGGTCTGGGCCCCCCAAAGCCAGCTGGTCCTCCGCCTTCCGATAGAGCACTAGGCTGACCCGGACACACTGTTACCCGAAGACGAGGCGCTCCCTCCCACTAGGAAAATGTGGCAAACGATCCCCCTGCCGGCACCTTCCGCAGGGGCTTATCACCGTACCCAACCCCTTCCCCGGGGACCCCTGGCTGCTGCTGGCCGCGCTGGGCGTGATGCTGCCTGCCGTCGCCGCAGCGGCCCTAGCGGGCGGGCTGCTGAGCAACGCAGGGCTGCCCTCCCCGGTGAACTATGGCCTGGCCTCCGGCCTCATGGGCTGCATGGGCCTGCTGCCCCTGCTGCGCGTGCTGCTCCCGCTCGGCGGGCGGTTAGTCACCCCGGGCCCGCTGCACGTGGTGGCGGGGGCGGCGTCCGGCGCCGCGCTGGCGCTGCTGCTGCGGCACCAGCTGCTGCAGGTGCTGCGGCGGAAGGGCTTCGCCAGGACTGCCATCAGTCGCAGCGCCGTGGACCTTGAAGCAGGTGGGTCAGGCCCATGTCGATGCAAGGTAGATCTGATGCTCAGCTTAGGCTGGTGGGGGGGGGGGGGGGGTAAGACACCCACACCCCGGGGGAAAGGCGAAGCAGAGGGACTTGTGCTGCCGCACGCCGCGGCTGATGACAGGGACAGGGCTGAGTTACCATCATTTGCTCCGCCACCACCGACAATGTGCTCAGCTGTCTGTCGCTTTGGTTGGTGCAAGTGGCACAGTGTGAGGTATGGGCGGGAGGTGTTCAAACCCATACCCACCATGCAGTTGCTGCGCATTTAGCCACGATATACACTGACCCAGCAGCCTGCCTGCTTGCCAATGCAGCTGCCAAGAAGGGCTCTGACAGCAACCTGCTGGCGCGCCTCGACTCCTACAGCAGCACCCCCTACATCAATGGCGGCAGCGGCAGCGCGGCCCACATGTACGCCACCGCGTACAATGCCGGCAACATTTCCTTCAGCAATGGCAGCGCGGCTTATGCTGCGCCTGCTGGCGAAGCCGACGGCAGCTTGAATGGCGGCCTGAATGGGGGTTTGGGGCATGCAGCCAAGGCAGCTATGAGTCCCAGGCACCTGGGCTTGGATTTCCTGGGGGCCTGGGGTATGCACGCCTTGAAGGCAGGGGAGCGCAACGGAGGTTTCAAGCTGGCGGCGCCCCAGTACGCTGCCACGCTGATGGCAGCACTGGTGCTGGCGCTGCACACGGTTCCCCTGTGTGCCTTGTGGCCATACGGATCCTCCTGCTATATGAGTCAACGAAGCATGCACTTATGGCTTTGCAATCGGAGTGTAGCGCAGTATGTAGGTAACCTGCGTGTGTCCCCTGCTGTATCGTATGGGCTGGATAGCGTGTGATGCCATGAGGGTTGACATCTTGCAGGAGAAGGAAGGCTGCACCCCTTTCCAGCTCCTGCACATATATGTATATATATGCTGCTCTCTTACCCCTCAAGTGGTGTGGCGTAGGGCTGGCGGGCTACCCGCAGCATGGCAGCCGTCACCCCAGACCTCTCCACGTTGCTGCTGCCGGCCGCGCTGTGCCTGATGGTCCTGGGCGGCGCGGCGGGAGCGCTGACCGCCGCCACCTTTGCCCCCAGCGCAAAGCACGGCGCGTGGGCCGGCGGCCTTCTGGCATGCTGCGCTGCGCTGTGGTCCCTGCTGTCGCTTGCCCGGTATGACGGCACCGCCCCCGGAGGCACAGCCTACGACCCATTCGATCTTACTGGCCGGCTGGGAGCGGTCACGGAGGGCGCACTGTGCACGGCCGCCCTGGTCGTGTTTGGCGTGGGGTGGAGCCTGCACCCCAGGAGGGCTCGGGGAGGCGCGCTGCTGGGTGCTGTTCTGGCGTTGGCTGTGTATGGCTTTCAGGGGGCGCTGTGCCTGCTCACCCCCTACTGCTTGAGCTAGCAGGGCATGAGCTTGGCGCCGCTCCAGGTTGCTTGTGCGAGACTGGAACGTGGTATGGTTTGGCATTGTGGGAGGTATTTTAGGGCGCGTAGGAACTTCTTTGGTCTCCCCCAGCTGGGTTGTGTGTTACCGATGCTAGCTGCAGAGTGACTTGCAGCCTTGCGTAATTTGAGGTCAAGTTGTTCAGATGTGTGTATGGTAGCAACATATGAGAGAGGCCTGAAATTCTGGCTAATGCCGGGGGCTAGCCTGTCGGGAGATTGCTGTTGATATTGTCGCTGGGTAGCAAGCCACATTTAGGCAGCAAGAGCGGTCCAGTGCCCGGGTAAGGTGCGCTCAAGGTATTCGGCTTCTGCCACTTTTTGGTTATGACGCTTTGTTGGCATTGTGGTTGGCAGGACGAGCAGTATGCCGTCCTAATCAAGAAGTCCCACCTGAAAAACTGGTCTGCACTTCACAATGGCCCTGAAAAGCAGCGCTAATGTGTTCAACCGTTCCCTTCTGCTCTCGTTTTGGTTGTGCTTGCCAGTTTGTTGCTCCGGGTTCTCCGCTTGCTTCACCATTCCCTTCAAGGCAAACGACGTTGTCTTTTGGTCCTTTTGCCTCTGGCCATGGTGTCCCGGCGGCCCTATTTATTTGTAAGGGTAGCAGTTTATGTGACCAGTGAGGAGACAAGGATGAACTGTAGTGACAGGTCTGGATGCAAGTATGCTCCTGGGTCTTGCCTGAGTTTTGATTCAGTAGTCGCAATATTTATGTTTGTGTATTAATGTCAGGTATGGGGGGTCAACACCTCTTACAATGCTTCTTCCTGCTCCATGAGTGGAAAGCAAGACACACATCCTTCAGCAGGCTGGTGACTGCGCCAGTCAAGCAAGCTTGAAGACATTCGGGCAAGCCCCCAGAGCACACCTAGCATTCAGCCTGCAGCACCCAGCTCAACACTTCCTATTCGCTCACACTACTGCCACCTTCCTACACCAACACACTCTCTCTTCCTGCTCCCCGGTCACACCTACCAAGCCTGTCTCAAAACAAACTACAAGGGAGGCTGCAAGGCACGCAACACTACATGCCGGTGCAGCAATGTTGTGCACAGCTGTGCATAGCCTATCCGTGGCCTTGCTACCAATGTCGGGAGGACAGCCCCACAGGACAATCACAGCTTCACACGATCCTGGAAATTTCAGTGACACTCGCGCTCAGTTCGCTAGTGCTGCTGCACTTGGGAAACAGGGTGAGGCTCATGCAGCCTTCTTGCTGCCCCACTCGTTCACAATATAAACAAGCGCCACAAAGTCGTACAAGGAATGCGTCACTGCAGCTGCTGGGAGGCCTGCTGTGAGGAACTCAACACCTGCAGTTGGCATTCATCAAGTCACCCATAGCAAACCATGCTAGCATGCCGAGATCAGCTGCCATTGCAACACCAGCCCTAACAGGCCCAGAGAGAGGTATGTGCCCCAGTTTCACATGCTATCACACCAGACACTGACGTGCCGGCTCCCGAGGCACTGGTGCTCACGCAGCTGTGCAAGTAACCACTGACGGGCGCAAACTACCCTTGGCCCGTCCGCCACACTTACCAAAAAGTGCTCCTGACACGGTTGCAAAGTAGAAATAGAGAGGGGTGACTGCATGTAGTGCGCCAAACACCAGCGACACAGCACCCACGCCTGTCACTGTGGCCGCTTGGTAAGGCAGGCTGCTGCCACCCAACTCCGACAGCCAGCTGATGGTGGCTGTTTGCAGGAACCCTCTGAAAAACGTCTCTTCGCCAAAGCCAGCTCCCAAAGCTAGTAACGCTATGCCCTGGATTGCAGTCCACGCATTGAGCACCTCAAGCATGTCTGCCGCAGGGCTGCAAGGGCAACAGCTGCTACTAGCAACGCCAATAGGTGGGTGCGAAGCAGCCAATGATGGGTTAGTCCAGCATGGGCACATATACTTACCCACAAAGGCAGCGTCTCCAGTTGAGGTATGAAAAACTGTTTGAAGAGCGAGCGAATCTGCACGAGGGACTGGACAGTGACATTGTGTCCATAAGGCTTAGAAAGGTTGGTTAAAGGGCTGGCCACGGAGCTGTGCATTACTTCGGGCATGCAGCGGTGGCATGCTCCTTCAGACCTCGGCAAAGGCTTCCACGCTGTCAGCCAGCCTGGAAGATATGAAAGGGTAGGGTAATAGTGCCAGCGTCCAGAGGACAGCAGGCCCCAGCTGCCAGTCTTCATGTAGAAAGTCTGGCACACACCCTCTTCCTGTCAAGGAAGAGATATCTCGAATTATTAGAGACTTGCAAATAGGTGCGCACGAGAGGGTGCACCTCACAGCGCTGCCACTGACGAAATGATTCCACAGTGTCTCTGCAAGGGCCGAACCTGTCC
The DNA here is from genome assembly GCA_001598975.1 of Parachlorella kessleri. Classification (NCBI taxonomy): domain Eukaryota; kingdom Viridiplantae; phylum Chlorophyta; class Trebouxiophyceae; order Chlorellales; family Chlorellaceae; genus Parachlorella; species Parachlorella kessleri. The sequence continues at coordinate 10,480 of BBXU01001049.1, read as the reverse complement.
ACTTGCTCAGCCATATGCCTGCTGCTGTCATGGCTGCATAGCTGACCGTGCTGGTTGCCAGCAGAGACAGCCCTGCTTGAGCAAGAGCCGCCTCTGCGGCAGGCTGGCGGCTACCATCCCCAATGCCTGGACGGTCTGGACCCTTTGGGAGGGCATAGAGTGGCCTTGGATAGCGCTGAGGTGATGACCAAGAGTTTGAAGAAAATAAGTGCACAGAGTGCAGAGCAGACCTGCCTGGTGACCGGCAGTGGAACGAGACCATTCTTGGGACAATAGTGGGAAAGAAAGGTCTATCCCACTGGAGGCTGCTCAGGATATCAGGGACATTTTATCTTGACAAACTTCGTAGAAGCAAGGCTGCTCGTTGGTTCCGCAACTTTGCGCCCTTCCTGTCCTGCCTGTCCTGGCCAGGTCGTGGTTAGAATCCCAAACGCTGGCTCTCTCTTTCGTACTCGATTGTCCGTGCCCTTGTGCGATGTTGCGGTACGGTTTGCTAAGCTCGCTGAGAGTGGCGCGTGCCCGATCAGTTTTGGCAAGACAGTGCTGAAGTATTGTCAGCATGGCGCTGAAAACCAGTGGTAAGAGTCCGAAATGGGCGGTTGCCAGCGTCGATAGCATACTTCGGGCACAGTGCTGCATGTCCAGTGGGCATCCCTGGCACTGCAGGGTTTGGTGGCACCAACACGTTGCACGAGGCGTTTTCGGGATGCTCTTGCGACCTTTGCGGCAAGGAGGCCGACAGCGAGACGGCAGAGGTGGTTGCGATGGACTGCTCCTTTAAAGCCTGCCCCGCCGAGGCGTGCCTCTACCACCAGGTGGGTATTCAGCTGCAAGGCACCGCAGCTGGCTTCTGGTGGTGGGTATTCAGCTGCATGGAAGCAAAGCTGGCTCCAAGCTAGTGCACAGTGTGCCAGGGTGCGACCAGCAGCTCGTGAGGAGAGGATTCGTGGTGCCGCAGGCCTGCCTGGAGAAGTATCTGAAGAGTATCAAGTGCGAGCGGAATCGCAAGATTGGTTTTCCCTGCCCACGTGGGTGTGGCAAGGCAACCCAGTTCTCAGCACCTTGCCCTGGGAAGGTGAGTGAAGCAATGGCTGTCCAGTGGCCTGGTGGAGCCATATAGGGACTGGCTGATTTTGTTGCTCACACCAGAGCCTGACAATGCGAACACCCGGCTGAGTGCAAAATTCATGTGCAGATCCTCAAGTCACACCCCATCTCCATCCGGAGTGAAGCCAACAAGAAGCGGCGACAGGTGGGGTGGTTGTGAGTAGCAAGGGCGGGAGGGAGCACCTGTACACCTGTAAGGCGGCGTGCACATGAGCCCAATGGCAAAAGCAGGCGGTTCACCATGCACACTTTGCATACACCACCATCAGTGTATCTCACCAAGGACTTCTGCATTTTTCTCTGAGTGGCCGTGGAAAAGCTGGTATCTATATCACTATTGTTCCGACACCTGGTGTTTGCATTGGGTGGAACAGGCGGAGTTGGAGTCCCTCCAGCGGACCACCTCGCAGGACCGGGAGGGCAAGGCAGCCAAGAAGGACAAGGAGGAGGTTAAGCACAGCAGGAAGAACACCGCATCACCGGAGGAGAAGGGTGGCGGCCGGGAGGGCGGCAAGGCCAGCGTCGCACGGCAGGCGTCTGTCAAGGCTTTGTAAGTCTCCTTCGCGCTGCTTTCCGTGCCGGTATCCTGGCAGTGCCTGCCAGGGTGGCTTCGGACGGTGATAGAGAGACGGCTGGGCTGCAGCAAATATAAGGCCGGCTTGCAGCAGCATGGTGAGCTTCTGGCTAGCTGGCCTCAATGTTGAAGCCCTCAGCCTGCCGTGCAAATGCCTTGTCTGCCAGAGACCACCAAACACTGCAGGGCAGGCATTGTTTGCAGTTCCAGTGTCTCACCACAGCCCCGACATGCATGGCTGTGCAGGCATGTCAGCGGCTCTGGCAAGTCACTTACGACTGCCAGCAGCAGCAGCAGCGTCTCCACTGCAGCAGCAACGCCAGGCAAGTCTGCCGCAGCAGCCAAGAAGGAACAGCTGGCGCTGGCGGCTCGAAATTTGAAGAATGAGATTGCCGCACGCTCTGGCGGCGCCGTGGCCAAGCCCAGTGCTCTGCTTGCCTCTAGCTCCTCCAGCTCAATGGCCACGCCAGCTGCCAGCAAAGCAAAGGAGGTGAGATGGCAGCTGTTTGGCGCCTCACCATACCTAGGGTGCAAATTGCGCATGGGTGTGGGCACCTCTGTGTGCTAGCCATGGGCAACACTTTCAGCCTTGGAGGTTCTGAATTGAGCATGGAGATATCTCAATGTCCCCAAACCCTGACGTGCCATGGCAGCTTCACAGCCTCGCTAAGCTGCCCCTGTGTGCTTGCCAAGTGCAGGTGAAGACACTGGATGAGTACCTGGCAGAGCGGCAGCCTGGTGGTGGCCTGGAGCGTGCAGCCAGCAGCGCCAGCATGCCGCCGCCTGCGGGCAACGCCTGGGCTACCAAGTCACGGGCCAGCTCAGCGTCCAGCCTGGCTGCGGAGCCGGCGCTGGCGGTGGGTTTGTCAGCCCTCCCGTCCGCCCGCCCGCATGCCTGCGTTGTGAAATCCCGAGAAGCAGAGGTTCTGTGTTTCATGCACTGCATCCGCTGAGGTCCTGTGGGTGGGAGATGGAGGGGTGAGAGGTGCCAACACACCTACGCCTGGAATGGCAGCGGGTAAGACTTGTGGTAGCTGCAGGCGGCATGGCGTCATTATTGTGAAACCTGCTCGTGTGCGGCCCCATCCACCGGAGACATGTCACAGCCGCATGCTCCTTTGTTGCAGACCGAGAACACGTCGCCCCCGCCGCCAGTGGACATTGAGATTTTCCCGCCTCCCCCTGCTCCGGCTGCTCCACCACCACAAACAGCCAGGCCGCCACTGCCGCGCTCGACCAGTACAGCCTCGGCCGCGGCCACGGTCCCTGCAAGCTCCGTCGCTGGTCCCCCTGCAGTGGCAGCAGCTGCCGTGGCGGCCGCTCCAGCGCCTGTGAAGCCGCAGCCGCCGCGCGGAGCTTGGGCACATAAACAGCCAGCGGTCATGTCGATTGTCCCACCGCCTCCGCCTCCGCCGCGTGGCGCAGATAAGGGTGCCAGCCCGGCAGGAGCAGCTCACAGCGCTGGGCCGGTCACCTCTCCAACCAAAGGGCCCAGGGCAGCGCTTCTGCAGCAGCCGCACCAGCCAGCAGTGCAGGCCGAGGACGACGACAGGCACCAGCAGCACCAGCAGGCGGCCCAGCCAAAACTGAGCAAATCACAGCGGAAAAACCTTCGGCGAGCGGAGAAAAAGGCAGCCGAGGTGGCTGGCGGTGCAGCATCAGCAGGAGCAGCAAGAGCAGGAGCAATGTCACCTGATGCTGCTGAAGCGGGTGTGCTGGAGCACAGTGGACAGGAAGCTGCTGCTGCGGCGCGCGCTGCTGGCTCTCATGCTTTCAGTGGTGCAGAACAGCCGATCATGCCGCCGCACAGCCCGGCTGCTGCCGCACAGTACGGGCTGCCGCCTCCCTCCTGGCACCCTGGCTTTGGCCACGAGGCAGCTCCCACACCAGAGTGTTGCAGCCCCAACTCTGGCATGCAGAGCGCTGCATCTGGCCTGATGGGCAGTGCGGCGCCAGGAGACATGCATGGACACCCACATCCACATCATCACTCAGGCCTGGGTGGGGGGTTGCTGCCCCCGCTGTCCGGCAGCAGCATGGGGTCACCGCCGTCGCTGCCGTCCCCGGTGCATGTGGTGCCCTTTGGGCTTGTGGGTGAGCACCTGGAGCGCTGCATGCAGCTGGTCGTGCAGCACAAGCTGCAGAAGCAGGTGGAGTCGTTGGCGTCGCTGGGCTTCCCGCCTGCCGCTGCGCTTGCAGCCGTCCAGCATTACGGCGGCAACTTGGAGGCGGCAGTCACCGCGCTCCTGGAGCAGGTGGGTGGTGGACGAAAGACAGAAGACCCGGGAGTTGTGCTGCGTCTTGTGTGCTGGGGCCAGATGTGGGAGATATCTGTCGGTACATAGTGGTCTTGATGCGGTGGAGGTTGGGCCATGCTATTTGAGCGCCCTCTGGAGTTGCACTGCTGGGCGGTCAGGGAAGCTGCGGTTGTATGGCTTCGGTGCACCCCTCCCCAAGACTGGAACAGCATGCGGCCTGGTAAGTTCTGTTGTGAGCTACTTGTCAGCCTGGCTTCTGCAGGCGACTGGCGTGGGTGATGCGATGCACCCGCTGGGCTTTGCACACGCTGGCGGAGGGCCTCTGCCAGAGGTGGACCTTTCGGATGAGCTGGCCATCATGCAGGCAAGTCGGCGTGCAGTTGAGGAATGATGGTGCCGCAAGTCTGTAGCAGAGCTTGAGGGCCTGCTGGCCTGTGCGTGCATGGTCAGTTGCTGGGTGGATGCTGCAAGCTCGTTGATCATCCACCCCCGATTGGCAGACCATGGACTAGGTATTTATTAAGGGTGGCAGGGAATGCGAGCAGGGATGAGGTACTGGGAGACTGGGCTGACAGGGTTGAATGCAGTATGACTAGGTATTGGTTGTAGCTTCAACGCACATGGCGCTGTGGCTGTCCCACGAGGGCCCCTCATTGCATGACTAATATTGCACCGCCCCTGCATCGTATAGGGGTTCTGGAACCGATGCGCCCGCTCTGGTCCATTTGCAGACGATTCAGTACAAGTACAGGCTGGAGCCTGGGCTGTTGGAGCAGAAGGTGGTGGAGTGCAGTGGAGACTTGGAGGCAACTGCCCGTGCCATTGCGGAGCAGTGCGGCGACGCCGGCAGCAGCGATGGCAGCAGCAGTAGCGCTGTGCTTGGAGCAGGTACGCCATGTTGTCTTGCAAGAGGGGATGGAGTGCACGGGCTGCCATGTTTTCTGTTTTGAGAGGTTGGGGCATGGCCAGTTCTCGGTACACCAGTTTGCCCTAGTCGGCCCAGGAAGCCCCTGAACTGGGGCGGACTGTTGGTTAAGTTTGGCATCCCCTGTAGTGATAATGAAGTAACCCTCCTTGTGGTACCTGCAGCGCCCGAGTTTCTGCTGGGCAGCAGCGGCAGCAGCAACATGTTTGACCGCAGCCCCATGGCGGTCCGCACCACCGGCCTTCACGGCCCCACGCTTCTGCCCTCGCCGGCAGGCGCGGCTTTCCAGCCGGGCGGGTGGCTGGCAAGAGACCCTTGGGACCAGCCTGGCAGCCTGCTGGGATCCTCACAGCCTTCCCCTCACCACCACCACGGCATGGGGGCCGCCATGGGCTCCCCCAGCAGGCCCCTGCCCAGTGGGGAGTGGAGCGAGGGTGGTGACAACAGGGGCAACGCCGGCGCGGGCACCGCACTGGGCACCTTTGACGCCTTTGGCTGGGGCGGCTTCACCGAGGCGGCCCTGAATGCGGTGCATGGCGGGCCCTTTGGCCGCCCTGCCAGCTCCTCGGGTCAATCGCTGTTCAGCAGCACGGACAACGCCAGCCTGGGAGGGCTGACCCCGCGCCACCACAACCCAAATGCCACGCTGGCCACCAGCGGCAGCGGGGGCATGGCGGGGAGGTACTCTGGTTTTGGGGGGCCGTGGGGCGCCGAGCCCAGCTCCCCGCTGGCGGCTGCACAGCTCTCTGGTGTGCGGCTCACCGGTCACCCTCACTTCAGCGGCGACCTAGGGCAGCAGCTGTCGCCGTTTGACCGTGCCGCCTCCCACCCTGCCCACCTGGGGGGCCTCACCAGCCCAACAGTGGGTGCTGGCAGAGATCTGGATGGTGGGGTCCTTGGAGGTGGTGGCGGGGGAGGCCTGTTTGGTGGTCTGGGAGACCCACGGCAGCTGCACGAGGTGCCTCAGGGGTGGGGCGGGGCAGCGCCCTCGTGGCAGGCAGGGTTAGAGTACGGGTATGGCGGTGGTGTTGCCCCCGGCATGCAGCCCCAGCATCACCACCACCAGCCTGGGCTTCTCTCCCCGCTGGCGGGTGGGGCGCCAGCGCAGCCTGGGGTTGAGGCGCGCGGGGGCCAGCAGCAGGGAGGGGGCAGATTGTTTGAGGATCTCACCGACCTCATGTCATCCTTGATGTGTCGCTGAGCGCACAGCCTTTTTCCTTCAGCACCTTGGCAAGGTGCCACCGCAGTGCGCTGTTCGTCGTCCTATGCTTTGGTTGGCTTGAGGCTCCCTCCTTCCCAGCCCGCATTTGGGTGACCCATGTATTGCTCCTGATGGGAAGAGAGCTTTGCGGGCAAGGTAGTCAGCCCTTTGTACACTAGCAGCACCTGAGACTGCTACTGAGCCAACATGCCGGTAATTACAACCAGCTGTGGTTAAAAGGGGTATTGTCCAAGCACAACTGTAAGGACAGGCAAACTGTAAGAACATGTGGGACAGACGCTAAGGCAACCCCCAGAGGGTACAAATGGCATGCCGCACGCTGACAGTTCACAGCTATGAACCTCTTGTATTTACTACACGCTGCCGGAACAAACTGTAGAGCAATACGGTTTGCAAATCAAGGTCAAGGTCAGCAGAACAGCAAGGAGCGACAAAAGTGATGTGTAAGCAGGTTGGAAAGTACTGAACACAAACATTGACCACTGTAAGCCATCCGCAGCACTTGCTCAGGCTCCCAATGTTTCAAAACTACAAGGACTCCATGCAGGTAGTCCCAGCTGCCCACTGTGCACCCACCCAAGCATCGCAGCGTCATCGCTTGGGCCCTTGTGGCTTCTGCAGCTCCTCCACCCCCTTCTTCCACTGCGGAACAAAAAGGCGGACAGACATCCTGGATCACACCTAGGCAAGCCCCGGTGCAAAACTGTCGCCCACCCTGTCAGTACACATCACCCTAACCTCTCTCCTGTTCGCATTGCCTGCCACCTTCAAAAAAGGCAAACATTCCCAGCTAAGGATGCCGGCGTTGCATCCTCTCAGAACCCGCCCCCTGGGAGAGCCACAGGTTGTATGAACTGCAATATAATACACTCCTGTCGCAGCTAGTGCTACCACAGCACCCCTCCAGGGAGCTGGCAGGTGTGGTGTGCCAGCCACTGTTTGGGCAACACACCACACCTGCCAGCTCCCCGACAAGGCAAACAGCAAGCATTCGACATCTATAGTGACAGCCAAACTCTACGAGAAGCCACCTCCTAAATAGACCGGCCCACCAACACTCGATGCATCGCAGCTGACAGCCACCATTACAATTATAAGCACGGCCACACACAGGAAGCAGCGTTATCTAGCAACGCAGGACACCTGGCTTACCTCCTTCCTAAAGACATCCAAGAACTCGCTTGTCTTGGCAGTCACATTCTCCTTGATGGCAGACTGGCCCTCTGCCGACTTCTTCGCCGCCTCGTTTATGAATTGATTGGACCGGATGGCAAAGCGCTGGAACCAACGCCTGCACACACGAAGCAGCGAGGCCATACTGCTGGCCTCTGTGGCAGCCTCTATTTGTCAAGTCTTCACGTTGCTGCCCACCTAAATAGATAGACGACTGCACCTGGGACCAACACTGCAGCACGGAATGACCATCCCCAACCAGCCAACAACCCTTTGCTCCTAGACAGATGCGGAATAAAAGACTCCTTCGCACCACAGCACTGCCAAATCAAACCACAACTTACGCGTTGGCCAAGCCGTTCACTAGCACCTGCGAAAGGAATGCATGTTCACGTGAGCCCCGAACCTGACAAGGTTCCTGCTAAGCTCAAAGCCGGCTAGGAGTGACACTTACCTCGTTCAAGAGGTGGTTCATAACACGCTGGAAGAACGACATGCTAGGAGGCAAAGCTAAACTCCAAGGCAGGAAACTCCAAGGCAGCAGTGGGTGCCAGCAATGGCTGTAATTGCGGAAGGCCAGCGTAAATGCAGCCTTCTTTGGGCTTGCGTGTGAAGGATGAGTCAAACTCCCGCCACCCTTGGACAATTACTAGAGGATGGGTGCAGCCTAGGCTTGATGCTGTGAGTACCACAAGCAGCAGGTTTTCGTACCTTGAGTGCCCGCCAATGCCGCGGTTCAAGCCAATTTAGAATGGAAGTGGCTATAACAGGTGAACTTGCTGACCTGGTATTAGACATAGTTTCAAGAAGTTCTGCTGTGCCCAACTCCCTCATGCTGGACCGGCTGCATAGAAGCCTTTGCGCCATTACAAGGACCATGCACAACGTAGCTCGATCGAAGGGGTTACACACGCAGGCTTCGCATCTCATGTCACCTGGAAGAAGGCCCACTCCCACAACAAGCACAGGCAGTGGCAAAGAAGTAGGGCAGGGTCTGGCAGCCACACAGGAGCATCTCCAAAATCAGGCAGGTACAAATGCTGGGCACAGCCGTGGTAAAGTGCACAGTAAAACTTCACATACTGTACATCACATGGTAACCAAAAAAGGCTAGGGCCACCCCAAGCAACGCACCTCCCAAGTGGAGCAGCACACGCACAGTTATAAGGGCAGAAGCTGAAACCCCTGGAGCAACAATCAGTCGGAGCTGTCCGCCCGCAAAGGGGAGGCACAGATGGCAGGGTCCTCTTGAGAAGCCACAGCTCCCGAAAAATCCAAGTACGCACATGAGACTGCAGCCACATCGCAAGAAGAACACAATGACCACAAATAAACTGAGATCCCAAAACTCCCCTACAAAGCAGTGCTCCTGGAGCACCTTGCCCCCTACTGCCACTACAAAGGCCCCGCTGGCGCCATGCTAGGCTCTACCCAACCCAACAAGACAACAAGCAGCCAAACCGAGGATCGGCCGAGAGCAGAACCCAGTCCCAAGGAAGGAAAAACTTGGTCACATGAGAATGCTGAGAGCACGCCTGCTGACGCCCCTCTCAAAACAACGGCAGCACTTTGGTGGGCAGCAAGCGAAGTCCCCCTCAGAGCTGTCCCAGAATCAGCCTGGTTCAGGAATGAAACACATTCTGAGAGCACCCAAACAACGATGGCAGAAGACAAGTCAGTTGAATATGCCCCACCAACAACACAACATGCAAGACGCTGTTCCCTGCGCAGCGGGCGGCCCGACCCCGCAGCACTGCATCACCAGCTGGCGGGGCAAATAGGCTAGGCACAGGCGGCAGGTTGCCAGATGCCAACCGAGCAAGGCAAATGCAATCACCGTCAATAGTAGCGTCCAGCCTAGGTAGGGCAACAGCCATGGTATACACAGCAGGTCAGCCCCCGCATCTTCAACTCAACAGCTCACCAGCGGATGCAATGAAATCTGGAACTCCAAGGGCTCTGGTGTGACGGCAAACTGCCCCAGACCCGACAAGCCCCCAAAAATGGCGGCGGCCAGGTACCTCCCGCCTTGCACCCCTCTCGCAATGTAACGCAACCACGTAAGCCCCGCCCCAACCGCCGTGGCAGAGCAACAGAAAGATGGGCCGCAACAAGCCACCGGCCACTGAACAGCAAAGAAGCAGCGGAGAACGCAGAAATGCGTGCGGCTGGGCACCACAATGCGGGCGCCAGCCCATGTGCACGCCGAGCGGAGGGAGAAAGTAATAGAAACGCAAACATATACTTAATGACAGTGCAGCGCAAGTGCACACAACGTACGTACGTATCACACCATGACACAACCACGGTCAGCACACCCCATACCATTAAACCGCGGCGGTCTTATCCATTAGCCCCCCAGGCACCCTTCACCTACCCAACTGCAACAGCCCGCTGCCGTGGCAGGGGTGGAGCAGCGGGCACATAAGCTCGGGGGTCAGGCCCCCCCATACTGTCTCAGGTTGACGACGAGTACAAACACAAAAGACAAAACTTGCACATAAAACGCACCGCGCCTGCCGCGGACGCACACATATATCACAATCAACACCTCAGCACGTCGGGGACATGGGGGTGAAAGTACATGGCCTAAAACAAGCGAAAAGAGAAGAGAGTTGACGAAAGCGAAAACAGCCAAAATTGGGCCCTCTTACTTAAGCGGGTCTTAAGCGGGTGTTGTGTTGTTTCTAACTAGTATCAGGGGTTCCACGACCCCTTGCAATTCCAAGTCACCACTGGCTAGCTCAAAGCCACAAACCAAGGGTGCTCATCCCTCGCAAGACACGTTCGGCAGACCGCCGGCCCTACACCGCTAGGCTGTTCGCAGTAAACACTCGCGCGGCAAGTCGCCGCACACCCGTTTGTCAGACGCTCAAGCAGCAGCTACATTGCGACCTTTTCACACTTTCAGGGAAACTAGGGTCTCATTCGTACGCTCGCTCAGGTGGTGCCAGATCAGCTGGGCACCGGATCAGGTGCCGGATCAGATGCCCACGCCAGCGGCGCAATCAGCGGCTTGAGCTGGTCATGGTGACCACGTGGGGCGACACCGGCAGCATCCCGGCCGGCGCCAGGTCAGCAGGGAAGCAGCCAGAGCGCGCAGTGGCCAGCGGCGGCATGCTGCCTGGCTTAATCATGCCGTTCAGGTTGTTCACCAGCGTCGCACCTGGAGGGAGCACGGCAAGCACAGGTGGGGCAGGAAGGGGTGGGTTTCGCCTAGC